>JZKD02S1593772.1:0-10113 GCA_000966675.3 Picea glauca
TTTCGGCCGAAAAGTATTTCGGCTGAAATATTCTTACCACGGGAAAATAATTCATTCAAAAAACATTGTACACGAATTTTGACGGCACCGCTAAATTTGACGTGAACATTTTCGGCCGAAAAATATTTCGACCGAAAGTAACATTTGTTCGGCCGAAAAATTGCCACTAGAAATTTTGGAGACCCGATTGTCACGAAAGTGTTACCCAGATTCATGATTTTACCCAGTAGCTATTGAGAATTGCAGATACTGACAATGGAAAGGGAGTTCAACAACAGAATAACCACCAGACTAGGATGTTAGCCAAGAAATTGTCTTTCGGTTCATGTGGGTAGTGTGGCTGCTTGGATGGGTTCGAAGAGAATTTGATGGGAAGAAGATAATGGATGTAGAGTCACCAGCATAAGGTGTAGCATTCATCGACTGTTGAGGGAGCTGTCAATCGGTGTGACGATTGTAGGGGCCAAAAGGACACAAGTGCTGGGTGTCAGCGTGAGATACATAGAGATCGAAGAAATTGCTGGGAGATGGCACATGCATCTAGAGTAGTTGCAAGAGTTAGCATAAAGGAGTCGCGAGCCAACGCATGAACAAAAAATATCCATGGTCAGACCGAACAGGAGCCAAGAAGCTGCCAATCATGTCCGGGCAGTGGGAAGATTTCCCACAAATTTTTGGGCAACAGTTGGGTAGCTTGAGAATTGTCCAGGCAGGAAACATAAGTTTTGGGAAGCGAGAAGGTAGCCTGGGAAGCAGGATGAGATAGTTGGAAGCACCCAGAAAGGGCTTGGGCATCCTAGAAAAGGACCCAGGCAACAACATGAGGGTGTAGGAAGCCTCGAGTAGCCTTAGGTAGGGCTCCAGGAAGAAAGCAGTGGGACCGAGTAGCAGGTCCAGGAGGACAAATTTGTGTAGGTTTCTCAGATGAAGTACCTTCCTCACTAAGAGGGAGTGTTATATTTTGGGGTAGTTCGGATATGTACTTCTGTATTGGTGGTGCCTGACATGTGAAGGTGTGTTGAGGAAAAGATATGAAATGATCTTACTCAAGAATTTTTAGATCTTACTTGGCTAAAACAAGATAGACGGGAATACCACCCTATGTTTATAGCCATCAAAATTTGTTTCCTAATCCACATGTATTGGTTACAAGTGCTTAGGATGATATTTTTTATAAATGAAAGATTGCTGAAAAATTCAATATTTATGTAATTTTTTGAATATAACCAATGCAGAAATAAATGTAGAGACAGAAGTAAAAACACCAAGTCAATAATCAACACAGATGAGACATAAATGAATCGTTTATTCCATTCCAAATTATCAAAAGACTCGTTCTCTTTACAAAATTTCCTGAGGAAGTTTGGACCAAAGTCAAACTTAGATGTCCCCGATGAAAACCATACAAAAAAACTTCTGACAAAAAGTAAAAAAATGAACTTTAAAAGTTGGTTCAGCTTGCCACAGATTGATGCCCACTCGACTCTTCACAATAGACTTCATCAGTCATGAAATTTAATTGACAAACATAAAAGTCTACACAGACTATCAAAGATAGATCAACACCTTTGAAAAACAATTGTCTGAATGATGAAATTCAGCCCTTGAATATTGTTGTCTACAATAGGACCCTTCTATCATAAAAGAGAATTAGGCTTTCAATGAATCAAAGAATGAATTAAAACCAAATTGTCTCAATAAAACTCAAAGAGCATACCTTAGTATGCTTTCTCCTTCTATTCTCCTCTTGTTCCTCCTTTTCTTTTTGCATTTAAGCAATCAGAATTAGTTGAAGTAGTTAAACTACCTCTTTAGTTAATTTAACTAAAACTCAACCAATTTTTTAGTTAAGGGGGAAAAGTAATAAAATAATAATAAGGGTCTTTAATAATTAATAACTAGTAGGTGGGATCCCTTGTGACTCCGTTTAGTTTCTTTAACAAGCATAACACACCTAATTAATCAATCAAACACATCCCTCCTTGTGGCTCCCATCCTCACTCTCATAATTTGACAATTTATATCAATGATAATTGAAATTATATCCAAAAATATAATATCCATATATCCAAAAAATAGTGTGTTGTTCAAAATTTCAGAAGTCAACTGTTCTCAACAATCAATAAATAAAAACACTTAAAACCCATATTTTCCACTCTCAGAGGCAATATTTCCCTTGTTGTTGTTGTCAACCTTTGATTTCTTTGAATCTGCCTTAGGCTGTGTGGATACTTTAGGCCTAATCTCACTGATAACATGAGAGAAATCATCTCTCAAATGCATGCGGGATGAAACAAATTTGGCAGAGTCATTTGAGGGAGAGGAGGGGGAAGCAACGACTTTTCCTTTGTCAGGAGCATGGTGGGCCTCGGTTTTTAACCTTTTTCTTTCATGGGAAGATTGTACTAGTGAGTGGGTATGGGAAGATTGGAGAATTTGATTAATAGGTGGAGGAGCGGGTAGAGACAAGTTAGGCCAGCCACGATGTTAGGAGACTATCGGATGGACAATCTCTTGCCATCCGTCGAGGGACTTTAGGTTGTAATGAGACATGAGGAGAACTGAGATACTAGGGACATGTGGGGCTTGGAAGGGTGGCCTTTCTAGCCTAGGTTGGACCACTCCTTGTCCAATCCAGTTAAAAAATCCATCTTGGAATAGTTGGTTCAACTCTTGTGAGTCTGCATCAAAATGTATAGAAAACCTTGGCCTTCTAGGGCTCTTGTTCCAATTTCCTCTTCCTTTGTTACCCCGACCATGGCTACCTTTGCTGAAAAAGCTCATTCTTGTATGAATTATTGATTAGAAACTAGTTTCTTCAACAACCATACATGACATCTCTTTAAATATGAAACAATGTTTGGCTCATCAACACATCAGACTCACGCAATTCAATCCATACAAATCGTTTAATACTTTTCAATGAGTAGGAGATGAATAAGGGTTCTGGGATATGTGAGGGATTGTATTGAGCGAAAAGTGTTAAAATGAAAGGGGGTAGATCATGATTACGACTCATCTATGTGCCATCATTTAACTGTTATAATATAGATTTTAACTTAACTATAATTTAATTTTAAGAACAGGGAGTGGATAGTGATTATGGGAAGGCGAGGGGACTTGTAATGTGCGAAAAAGTGAGAGAATGGTAGGGAAAAAATGAATATTATTCATAAAACAAATCAAGTAATCAATAAAAACAACTTTGTATTCAATAAAAAGATACCAATACCAATTTAACAATTATTGTGTGTCAAAATTGTTCACTGTCCCACATTCAATTTCTTCAAAACTTCTCAATTAACACAGTTTGTAATCGTACTCATAATCACTATGAATTTCAACGGTCTTGTTAAGAGAATGCTTGGTCTCTAATTCATTTTCTTCATTTAAAACAAAATCAAAAGAAACACACACCAACAATGCTCCATCTCTATCCATCATATATCACTATAAAATATCAAACATTGTCCATAATTCACAATCGCCCAAATAAAACATATACAAAAGTCATGTTTCCAAATTGAACAGACTTCTAACACTTGCCTGATTTCATGCCTTTTTCATTATATTAACTAATAAAAATTTGCAATGAAACCATAATACAAAACCCGAGCTTCATCACTAATGATGCAATTAAATAAAACATGCACAGTGCCTCCATAATAGATACATAGTGAAACAATGAAATCACAGTCATCAATTTCAATAATTTACCATGATCTCAATCGAGACTAGTGAAACACACAAAAGTTACCAACTTGCAATCTACACCATGCTATAAGAATACAACGATCGAAAGCACAAGGAGAACAAACAACCATTGACTACAGATTATCACTGATTCCCAATCACAACCTTTTAAACCAATTCAATCAAATAAACACGAGATATGTATTCAATGCAACTGTCATAACCACTCCATTTTACAACCAATCCTTGACAATCATAAAGATGCTCGAGTTGAGTAAGATAGTTAGGGATTTTTAAAAAATGGGCTCTATAACAATGAATCCAAAGAAGCAACTAAGAGTTCTCTCGATCATCAATAACACTGAGAGACTATAGGTCCTCCAAACATATGAACCAATAGGCATAGACCCTTCGATACAAGTACATGGTTCATTATAACTCTCGGTCTGTGAAATGGTGCAACATTCCAACGACGTGTAGGGTAGGAAAACGATGCAGAGGAGAAGCGAATGCCCACTGGACAATAACAATTACCCAGAACACACATAGTTATAAACTATGTCCATTTCATTTGATGACAATGTTGGTTGGAATGCAGACCCGAGGCATAACTTATATCACTCAATCAACCATAAAGCATATATCTTGGCATAGTGGCCACCCTAATACCAAATTATGAGATATGTTGATTCCAAGACCATGAAAATAATGCCACGACCATGTGAATAAACCAAAAACTATGACTCTGGAAAATACACAGTGACCAAAAGGCTTCCTGAAAAACATACACAACAACAACATAGCAGCCCGAATACGACATAACTGTGAGGAAGTGGCCAACAAGGATAAACAGAGAGAAACCCTAAAAAAAAAAAAGATCGATAATACCCATATCCACTTAAAAACTAGAGCCATCATGATTTTCACCACACAGAACAACCAACAAATTCCCAACTCAACCATCCAATTCTTTTACTTGCAAATCAAACAACCACACAGTCATTCTAGAGAGAATAACTACACATTTACACAATTTCCAATCTTAGGAAAACACAAACCAAAGCATTATTGAGCCATCGCTTGTTCATACACAGAGCGTAATTCATGGATGGGTGAAAAGAACCATACCTATAACTGATAGCTTAAAAGGGGCGAGTTGGTTGAGCACTTCCTTCCCAGGCTTGGATCTCAAAGTTTAACCACTAGAAAAACAAAATGAAACAATAACCATACTAGGGTGACAGCCTGATGGGGAAGTATGGAGTGACGTGCATTTACTGCACATCGCTTCCATCTCCTCTTCATTCAATTTTGAAGTACACGACAACCAACAATCACTAATACATTAACCATGTCATTAATTNTTTCGGCCGAAAAGTATTTCGGCTGAAATATTCTTACCACGGGAAAATAATTCATTCAAAAAACATTGTACACGAATTTTGACGGCACCGCTAAATTTGACGTGAACATTTTCGGTCGAAAAATATTTCGACCGAAAGTAACATTTGTTCGGCCGGAAAATTGGCACTAGAAATTTTGGAGACCCGATTGTCACGAAAGTGTTACCCAGATTCATGATTTTACCCAGTAGCTATTGAGAATTGCAGCTACTGACAATGGAAAGGGAGTTCAACAACAGAATAACCACCAGACTAGGATGTTAGCCAAGAAATTGTCTTTCGGGTCATGTGGGTAGTGTGGCCGCTTGGATGGGTTCGAAGAGAATTTGATGGGAAGAAGATAATGGATGTAGAGTCATGAGCATAAGGTGTAGCATTCATCGACTATTGGGGGAGCTGTCAATCGGTGTGACGATTGTAGGGGCCAAAAGGACGCAAGTGCTGGGTGTCAGCGTGAGATACATAGAGATGGAAGAAATTGCTGGGAGATGGCACATGCATCTAGAGTAGTTGCAAGAGTTAGCATAAAGGAGTCGCGAGCCAACGCATGAACAAAAAATATCCATGGTCAGACCGAACAGGAGCCAAGAAGCTGCCAATCATGTCCGGGCAGTGGGAAGATTTCCCACAAATTTTTGGGCAACAGTTGGGTAGCTTGAGAATTGTCCAGGCAGGAAACATAAGTTTTGGGAAGCGAGAAGGTAGCCTGGGAAGCAGGATGAGATAGTTGGAAGCACCCAGAAAGGGCTTGGGCATCCTAGAAAAGGACCCAGGCAACAACATGAGGGTGTAGGAAGCCTCGAGTAGCCTTAGGTAGGGCTCCAGGAAGAAAGCAGTGGGACCGAGTAGCAGGTCCAGGAGGACAAATTTGTGTAGGTTTCTCAGATGAAGTACCTTCCTCACTAAGAGGGAGTGTTATATTTTGGGGTAGTTCGGATATGTACTTCTGTATTGGTGGTGCCTGACATGTGAAGGTGTGTTGAGGAAAAGATATGAAATGATCTTACTCAAGAATTTTTAGATCTTACTTGGCTAAAACAAGATAGACGGGAATACCACCCTATGTTTATAGCCATCAAAATTTGTTTCCTAATCCACATGTATTGGTTACAAGTGCTTAGGATGATATTTTTTATAAATGAAAGATTGCTGAAAAATTCAATATTTATGTAATTTTTTGAATATAACCAATGCAGAAATAAATGTAGAGACAGAAGTAAAAACACCAAGTCAATAATCAACACAGATGAGACATAAATGAATCGTTTATTCCATTCCAAATTATCAAAAGACTCGTTCTCTTTACAAAATTTCCTGAGGAAGTTTGGACCAAAGTCAAACTTAGATGTCCCCGATGAAAACCATACAAAAAAACTTCTGACAAAAAGTAAAAAAATGAACTTTAAAAGTTGGTTCAGCTTGCCACAGATTGATGCCCACTCGACTCTTCACAATAGACTTCATCAGTCATGAAATTTAATTGACAAACATAAAAGTCTACACAGACTATCAAAGATAGATCAACACCTTTGAAAAACAATTGTCTGAATGATGAAATTCAGCCCTTGAATATTGTTGTCTACAATAGGACCCTTCTATCATAAAAGAGAATTAGGCTTTCAATGAATCAAAGAATGAATTAAAACCAAATTGTCTCAATAAAACTCAAAGAGCATACCTTAGTATGCTTTCTCCTTCTATTCTCCTCTTGTTCCTCCTTTTCTTTTTGCATTTAAGCAATCAGAATTAGTTGAAGTAGTTAAACTACCTCTTTAGTTAATTTAACTAAAACTCAACCAATTTTTTAGTTAAGGGGGAAAAGTAATAAAATAATAATAAGGGTCTTTAATAATTAATAACTAGTAGGTGGGATCCCTTGTGACTCCGTTTAGTTTCTTTAACAAGCATAACACACCTAATTAATCAATCAAACACATCCCTCCTTGTGGCTCCCATCCTCACTCTCATAATTTGACAATTTATATCAATGATAATTGAAATTATATCCAAAAATATAATATCCATATATCCAAAAAATAGTGTGTTGTTCAAAATTTCAGAAGTCAACTGTTCTCAACAATCAATAAATAAAAACACTTAAAACCCATATTTTCCACTCTCAGAGGCAATATTTCCCTTGTTGTTGTTGTCAACCTTTGATTTCTTTGAATCTGCCTTAGGCTGTGTGGATACTTTAGGCCTAATCTCACTGATAACATGAGAGAAATCATCTCTCAAATGCATGCGGGATGAAACAAATTTGGCAGAGTCATTTGAGGGAGAGGAGGGGGAAGCAACGACTTTTCCTTTGTCAGGAGCATGGTGGGCCTCGGTTTTTAACCTTTTTCTTTCATGGGAAGATTGTACTAGTGAGTGGGTATGGGAAGATTGGAGAATTTGATTAATAGGTGGAGGAGCGGGTAGAGACAAGTTAGGCCAGCCACGATGTTAGGAGACTATCGGATGGACAATCTCTTGCCATCCGTCGAGGGACTTTAGGTTGTAATGAGACATGAGGAGAACTGAGATACTAGGGACATGTGGGGCTTGGAAGGGTGGCCTTTCTAGCCTAGGTTGGACCACTCCTTGTCCAATCCAGTTAAAAAATCCATCTTGGAATAGTTGGTTCAACTCTTGTGAGTCTGCATCAAAATGTATAGAAAACCTTGGCCTTCTAGGGCTCTTGTTCCAATTTCCTCTTCCTTTGTTACCCCGACCATGGCTACCTTTGCTGAAAAAGCTCATTCTTGTATGAATTATTGATTAGAAACTAGTTTCTTCAACAACCATACATGACATCTCTTTAAATATGAAACAATGTTTGGCTCATCAACACATCAGACTCACGCAATTCAATCCATACAAATCGTTTAATACTTTTCAATGAGTAGGAGATGAATAAGGGTTCTGGGATATGTGAGGGATTGTATTGAGCGAAAAGTGTTAAAATGAAAGGGGGTAGATCATGATTACGACTCATCTATGTGCCATCATTTAACTGTTATAATATAGATTTTAACTTAACTATAATTTAATTTTAAGAACAGGGAGTGGATAGTGATTATGGGAAGGCGAGGGGACTTGTAATGTGCGAAAAAGTGAGAGAATGGTAGGGAAAAAATGAATATTATTCATAAAACAAATCAAGTAATCAATAAAAACAACTTTGTATTCAATAAAAAGATACCAATACCAATTTAACAATTATTGTGTGTCAAAATTGTTCACTGTCCCACATTCAATTTCTTCAAAACTTCTCAATTAACACAGTTTGTAATCGTACTCATAATCACTATGAATTTCAACGGTCTTGTTAAGAGAATGCTTGGTCTCTAATTCATTTTCTTCATTTAAAACAAAATCAAAAGAAACACACACCAACAATGCTCCATCTCTATCCATCATATATCACTATAAAATATCAAACATTGTCCATAATTCACAATCGCCCAAATAAAACATATACAAAAGTCATGTTTCCAAATTGAACAGACTTCTAACACTTGCCTGATTTCATGCCTTTTTCATTATATTAACTAATAAAAATTTGCAATGAAACCATAATACAAAACCCGAGCTTCATCACTAATGATGCAATTAAATAAAACATGCACAGTGCCTCCATAATAGATACATAGTGAAACAATGAAATCACAGTCATCAATTTCAATAATTTACCATGATCTCAATCGAGACTAGTGAAACACACAAAAGTTACCAACTTGCAATCTACACCATGCTATAAGAATACAACGATCGAAAGCACAAGGAGAACAAACAACCATTGACTACAGATTATCACTGATTCCCAATCACAACCTTTTAAACCAATTCAATCAAATAAACACGAGATATGTATTCAATGCAACTGTCATAACCACTCCATTTTACAACCAATCCTTGACAATCATAAAGATGCTCGAGTTGAGTAAGATAGTTAGGGATTTTTAAAAAATGGGCTCTATAACAATGAATCCAAAGAAGCAACTAAGAGTTCTCTCGATCATCAATAACACTGAGAGACTATAGGTCCTCCAAACATATGAACCAATAGGCATAGACCCTTCGATACAAGTACATGGTTCATTATAACTCTCGGTCTGTGAAATGGTGCAACATTCCAACGACGTGTAGGGTAGGAAAACGATGCAGAGGAGAAGCGAATGCCCACTGGACAATAACAATTACCCAGAACACACATAGTTATAAACTATGTCCATTTCATTTGATGACAATGTTGGTTGGAATGCAGACCCGAGGCATAACTTATATCACTCAATCAACCATAAAGCATATATCTTGGCATAGTGGCCACCCTAATACCAAATTATGAGATATGTTGATTCCAAGACCATGAAAATAATGCCACGACCATGTGAATAAACCAAAAACTATGACTCTGGAAAATACACAGTGACCAAAAGGCTTCCTGAAAAACATACACAACAACAACATAGCAGCCCGAATACGACATAACTGTGAGGAAGTGGCCAACAAGGATAAACAGAGAGAAACCCTAAAAAAAAAAAAGATCGATAATACCCATATCCACTTAAAAACTAGAGCCATCATGATTTTCACCACACAGAACAACCAACAAATTCCCAACTCAACCATCCAATTCTTTTACTTGCAAATCAAACAACCACACAGTCATTCTAGAGAGAATAACTACACATTTACACAATTTCCAATCTTAGGAAAACACAAACCAAAGCATTATTGAGCCATCGCTTGTTCATACACAGAGCGTAATTCATGGATGGGTGAAAAGAACCATACCTATAACTGATAGCTTAAAAGGGGCGAGTTGGTTGAGCACTTCCTTCCCAGGCTTGGATCTCAAAGTTTAACCACTAGAAAAACAAAATGAAACAATAACCATACTAGGGTGACAGCCTGATGGGGAAGTATGGAGTGACGTGCATTTACTGCACATCGCTTCCATCTCCTCTTCATTCAATTTTGAAGTACACGACAACCAACAATCACTAATACATTAACCATGTCATTAATT
>JZKD02S1593773.1:0-10113 GCA_000966675.3 Picea glauca
TGGGTACCGTCTCAAAGAATAATGAGCATAGAACGGTACCAAACCCAAAGTTCTTGTTACTCCACCCTCGACACTCTACGAGATGCCTCTTCATGTAGTCAAGCATGGTCGTGCTCCAGTATCCAGTGATCTTCCCGATAAGAAAAACTATCACCTTCATTGATAGGTTGGTAATATTGTGGATGGGCACCTGAGAACCTAATTTCTCAGTGCCGACCTTGCAATGCATTACGATGAGTTTGACGAAGTTGTGGGGTACAGGGGGAAATGTATGTAGGTTGACTGGTTCCCCTCTCCTCGAGAGGTCAGTCAAGAAATGTATGTCCTCAGTCGTTGGAGTCAATGACTTCCCCTGAAGCATAAACGCCTCTGTGTTAAGGTGCCAATAATCCACCAAGGGATTCAACAACCTGGGTTGTGCCCTCATGAGTGGAAACTGGTAGAACTTCCATAACCCTGATTGTTTCAATGCGGAGATAGTAGAAGGGTCCTCATAAACCAAGAAACTGATCTCCTCATGTTCCCTCTCCCTCCAATGGACATACATCCTATTACATGACAAGTTCAAGGGGGAGTTAACTCTTATTTTTTTGTTTTATTTTCATACTTTTGAGGGTGTATATGGGCTGTCTTGGACACATTCACGCATGTACATTGGAAATTGTTCTTTGCCTGTGTACATATGTGGGATGTCCTTGGACAACCTGCATACACGTAGGACATCCCTTTTTTAAGAGGGCGCGCTCTCTCAAAAAATAAAATCAACGCATAATTGAAGTATTGAAATGCAAGAGGGATGAGTTTATACTTACTTGGTCCAAGCGGAAGTTCGTTTCGTCCTTTGAAGCTCTTGGAATCAACTCTTTTAGCAAAGGGGTATTTTTCTCCTTTTGGTTAATTTTCAAATTGCAATGGTGAAAATGAGTTGTCAGCTTCTATTTATAGACTTTTTTGGCCCTTTTTGACACTTTTTTGAACACTTTTGTCATTTTTTATGGCGAGAAAATCATTTAATGTGGTTCTTGAGTTTCTTATTGGATGTTACGATGCACTTCACTTTTGGTTTGGCAAACGTTTTGGGAGATGGGTCACTTTTAAAGGTCGTTTGGTAAAAGTCATTTTTCCAACTTTTTGCATATAAGTTAGGATTCCACCTCCACTTTCTGCATCTTGTTGTCTTTTCTGCTTTTCCATAGGATCGATCACACCGAAGTGTGACACATAACCATCTTTTTTGTTTTATAAGTGTCGTGATTAGGTGGTAGAGACTACCTTTACATGGATGCCCTAGATAGATCCTTGTTGTATTTTGGCATCCATGTTGTCTGTAATGACTTTAGGCTTGGGAGTGCTTGCTAGTTCTGTCATGATTATGAGTTTGAGCCTCATTTTTCTGATGCATTATCACTCTTGGCCTCACCCTCAGGACTCCCAAAAAATGAGCATACTTTTTTGTCTTTCAAGATCACTTTGAAATCCGAAAGCAACATCCGACGAGACTACATTTATGCTTTTCAATCTTGTCTGGAATAACTGAGAAAAGTAACCTCTTGGAGTCTTTTTTAAGCCCTTTTCATACTCTCTAAACATGAAAATATTGCAGTGATCTTGTTGTCCTTCATGCTTGCCAAACTAAAACTTGAAGGAACATCTGTCCGATGGTAGTTTATCTCTTTTTTGTTTCAGATGGTCAATTTTATGAACAAAGGTATCCTCTAGGAACTTCGGTTCTAGAAGAGTGTTCTCAGGTATAAGTTTAACCCTTTTTTGGGCCTGAGGGACTAAATTTACGAAAAAGGAACCCCCATGGAGTCCATAGTTAATCTCTTTTCAGACTCCCTAAAATTGAAAATATCGTCGAGTGACCTTGTTCTTTCACACTCGTTAAATTGGTCCAGAAGAACATCCCCCATGAAGTCCATAGTTAATATCTTTTCAGACTCCTTAAAATTGAAAAGATCGTCAAGTGACCTTGTTCCTTCACACTCGTTAAATTGGTACGGAAGAACATATAATGGCATGAGTTTACCCCTTTTTCCGATCCGTGGATTAAGGAGGAAAAAGGTACACCTCGGGAGATTCGTCTCGTCGGGAGAGTTCTCCTTAGTAAATTTTATACTTTTTCAGGCTAAGGAGACTAAATCCAGACAAAGGCTATGAGTGCATAGTTAAGCTCTTTTCAAACTCCTTAAAATTGAAAATATTTCCAAGTGATCTTGTCTTTGTCACACTCGTTAAAATGGTTTTGAATATACGTCTTTTCGGTTCTAGTTTATCCCTTTTTCAAACTGACTAGACTATTTCCGAAAAAGGTACCCCAGTGGAGTCTTCTTTTACATTTTTTCAGACTCTCTAAATGTGAAAAAATTACTGAGCTTACCTTCTCTAGGCTCGTGAAAAATACATTGAAGGGGGTTTCATCGTGTCTTACTAATCACATTTGAATCTCTGCGTCTTTCGCCTAATGTTGGCTCCATGTTACTCTCAACTAAACCTTTGAAGCATGCCTTATACACAAGCCTTGTATCACTTTGCCTCTGTGACCTGACACCTTGACCCGTGGAGGAATTTTCTCCAAGTGTCCTTTTCCTGCACATGTCTCCTTGCTATGAGAATTAGTGTGTTCCTCACTCTTGGAACTAGTATGCTTGCGATACTCGTTCCTCCTTTGTAACATAGCATTCTTTTATTCTTTTTCAAGATCTTACAAAATTGAAAAAGACAAAAAAATAAAAAAACCCAAAAAGAGGGGACGAGAAATATATATTCTTTTTTGGCAGCACAATGAGCCGCCATTGGACAAAGAACATCCTTTCATTTTTTGTCAAGCATTGGGATCTCATATGACCTTAGGAATATGTTCTCTCTACATAGAGTTGTGTCCTCCTCCATTTGGTTACTCTTCCAGACACATGGAGAGTTTACGTTGCCTCCTACATCGTGAACTTATGTCAATGTCATGCTGCCCGAGTATGATAATATTTCATGTTCTTTTCCAAGGGAAGTTTCACCCAGCCTAAGTCGGCCTTTCTATAGTTTGTCTCTTGACCTCATGCCCAACCATCCAAAATTCCAATCAAGTCCTTGTTCGAAATCAATGAAGTTCTCTGCCTGATCATCGAGATCCTCTTGTCTTTTCCCAATGAATCATTGAATACCTCTAGGTAGTGAAGTCGTACACTCATATTACACTCGTACCCGAGTTTTGAAGATCTTGAATTTGTTTCTCGATATTTGAAGGCCTCATATCCATCCATTAGGCGTCATTGGCTTCTTGAAGATGAATACTATACATGTATATTTTTGATTTTGAGATGTAGATCTGCTATGTATTTCTTGCAACTACTCTTTATATATTTATATGACATGGATCTGAAGTGTATTTGATTGGAAACCATGATTTATTTCATCCCAAGCATGGGTATGCCCGCCTCAGAGAGATAACTGTTATTTTTGCGGATGGCACCTCCCGAACTCTGGTCCCGGGCTCACTCACTTCATACATTGGTGAAGATTTTGTAATGTATTTCAGCCATTAGGTGCTCTTCTGATATCACACATTAGGGGGCATCTGTTATAAACCTAAATTTCTCCACATGTGCATACCTAGCATTTGGCCCTCTTACTTGCAAGTTTTTCCAAGCCATCACCGAGTTGCCCTTCTTAAAAAATCATTTTTTGAAGATGTACGTGCCCTGCAACATTACTGCCCATGTACATATGCTTGCTGCACCACTACAACCCACATGCGTACACTAGCTGCACCACTACAACCCACATGCGTACACTAGATGCACCACTACAACCCGCGTATACTTGCAAAATTTGCAAAAATTAAAAAGTTGCAAGGAATTCACTGAGATTACAGGCTATTGGGTAGTTTCCCAACTAATCCACCACCTATAGCATGTCACCCAACCAAATAACCATTCTTTTCTCATATAAAAGGAGGTGTTGGGGTCTCACTCCAAATCTAAGCATAAGAACAGTGAAACTTTTCCCGTTTCACATCCCCTCCTTGCCCCAAGAATTTGCAGCTTTGTTGTGAGAATTGCCTCAACTTTCCTCATTTTTCCCTTTTTCTTCCATAAGATCCCTTTCCATTTCCCAAGAAGAATTTTTAGAGGATAAAGATACACGGAGGTGCACTTGGATCTTGGTGAAGAGGATCCCGAACTAGGTTCGAGGAGAAGTAACCAACTTTGGTTGTAAGTAATCATTGTATTATCAATAAAATAAATACTTTTCCTATCCCAATAACATGATGTGTCAAATGTTTGCATTTGTTTTATGTTTTTATTCTAACATCTAACCCTTATTTATGTATGAAATGTATGCTTGTACTTCTCTATTTATCTATCTTTGAATTTAGGCCGGCCTTGGGAGGAGGTTTATAGTCAGCAAAGCTATCAAGTGCGAGAGGATCTACACCGGATGCAGAGTAAAGGTACAATTACCAAATCCTTCTCATTTTACTTTTCTTGCATAAGTCTGGGGTATGTTTGGGGTAGTTAGAGAAGTAGGAGACTTTTAAACGGTTATTGGTCTACCTACATTGTAAACCCTGGTGTAGCCATAGGGGGTTTTTCCTNTGGGTACCGTCTCAAAGAATAATGAGCATAGAACGGTACCAAACCCAAAGTTCTTGTTACTCCACCCTCGACACTCTACGAGATGCCTCTTCATGTAGTCAAGCATGGTCGTGCTCCAGTATCCAGTGATCTTCCCGATAAGAAAAACTATCACCTTCATTGATAGGTTGGTAATATTGTGGATGGGCACCTGAGAACCTAATTTCTCAGTGCCGACCTTGCAATGCATTACGATGAGTTTGACGAAGTTGTGGGGTACAGGGGGAAATGTATGTAGGTTGACTGGTTCCCCTCTCCTCGAGAGGTCAGTCAAGAAATGTATGTCCTCAGTCGTTGGAGTCAATGACTTCCCCTGAAGCATAAACGCCTCTGTGTTAAGGTGCCAATAATCCACCAAGGGATTCAACAACCTGGGTTGTGCCCTCATGAGTGGAAACTGGTAGAACTTCCATAACCCTGATTGTTTCAATGCGGAGATAGTAGAAGGGTCCTCATAAACCAAGAAACTGATCTCCTCATGTTCCCTCTCCCTCCAATGGACATACATCCTATTACATGACAAGTTCAAGGGGGAGTTAACTCTTATTTTTTTGTTTTATTTTCATACTTTTGAGGGTGTATATGGGCTGTCTTGGACACATTCACGCATGTACATTGGAAATTGTTCTTTGCCTGTGTACATATGTGGGATGTCCTTGGACAACCTGCATACACGTAGGACATCCCTTTTTTAAGAGGGCGCGCTCTCTCAAAAAATAAAATCAACGCATAATTGAAGTATTGAAATGCAAGAGGGATGAGTTTATACTTACTTGGTCCAAGTGGAAGTTCGTTTCGTCCTTTGAAGCTCCTGGAATTAACTCTTTTAGAAAAGGGGTATTTTTCTCCTTTTGGTTAATTTTCAAATTGCAATGGTGAAAATGAGCTGTCAGCTTCTATTTATAGACTTTTTTGAACACTTTTGTCATTTTTTATGGCGAGAAAATCATTTAATGTGGTTCTTGATTTTCTTATTGGATGTTACGATGCACTTCACTTTTGGTTTGGCAAACGTTTTGGGAGATGGGTCACTTTTAAAGGTCGTTTGGTAAAAGTCGTTTTTTCAACTTTTTGCATATAAGTTAGGATTCCACCTCCACTTTCTGCATCTTGTTGTCTTTTCTGCTTTTCCATCGGATCGATCACACTGAAGTGTGACACATAACCATCTTTTTTGTTTTATAAGTGTCGTGATTAGGTGGTAGAGACTACCTTTACATGGATGCCCTAGATAGATCCTTGTTGTATTTTGGCATCCATGTTGTCTGTAATGACTTTAGGCTTGGGAGTGCTTGCTAGTTCTGTCATGATTATGAGTTTGAGCCTCATTTTTCTGATGCATTATCACTCTTGGCCTCACCCTCAGGACTCCCAAAAAATGAGCATACTTTTTTGTCTTTCAAGATCACTTTGAAATCCGAAAGCAACATCCGACGAGACTACATTTATGCTTTTCAATCTTGTCTGGAATAACTGAGAAAAGTAACCTCTTGGAGTCTTTTTTAAGCCCTTTTCATACTCTCTAAACATGAAAATATTGCAGTGATCTTGTTGTCCTTCATGCTTGCCAAACTAAAACTTGAAGGAACATCTGTCCGATGGTAGTTTATCTCTTTTTTGTTTCAGATGGTCAATTTTATGAACAAAGGTATCCTCTAGGAACTTCGGTTCTAGAAGAGTGTTCTCAGGTATAAGTTTAACCCTTTTTTGGGCCTGAGGGACTAAATTTACGAAAAAGGAACCCCCATGGAGTCCATAGTTAATCTCTTTTCAGACTCCCTAAAATTGAAAATATCGTCGAGTGACCTTGTTCTTTCACACTCGTTAAATTGGTCCAGAAGAACATCCCCCATGAAGTCCATAGTTAATATCTTTTCAGACTCCTTAAAATTGAAAAGATCGTCAAGTGACCTTGTTCCTTCACACTCGTTAAATTGGTACGGAAGAACATATAATGGCATGAGTTTACCCCTTTTTCCGATCCGTGGATTAAGGAGGAAAAAGGTACACCTCGGGAGATTCGTCTCGTCGGGAGAGTTCTCCTTAGTAAATTTTATACTTTTTCAGGCTAAGGAGACTAAATCCAGACAAAGGCTATGAGTGCATAGTTAAGCTCTTTTCAAACTCCTTAAAATTGAAAATATTTCCAAGTGATCTTGTCTTTGTCACACTCGTTAAAATGGTTTTGAATATACGTCTTTTCGGTTCTAGTTTATCCCTTTTTCAAACTGACTAGACTATTTCCGAAAAAGGTACCCCAGTGGAGTCTTCTTTTACATTTTTTCAGACTCTCTAAATGTGAAAAAATTACTGAGCTTACCTTCTCTAGGCTCGTGAAAAATACATTGAAGGGGGTTTCATCGTGTCTTACTAATCACATTTGAATCTCTGCGTCTTTCGCCTAATGTTGGCTCCATGTTACTCTCAACTAAACCTTTGAAGCATGCCTTATACACAAGCCTTGTATCACTTTGCCTCTGTGACCTGACACCTTGACCCGTGGAGGAATTTTCTCCAAGTGTCCTTTTCCTGCACATGTCTCCTTGCTATGAGAATTAGTGTGTTCCTCACTCTTGGAACTAGTATGCTTGCGATACTCGTTCCTCCTTTGTAACATAGCATTCTTTTATTCTTTTTCAAGATCTTACAAAATTGAAAAAGACAAAAAAATAAAAAAACCCAAAAAGAGGGGACGAGAAATATATATTCTTTTTTGGCAGCACAATGAGCCGCCATTGGACAAAGAACATCCTTTCATTTTTTGTCAAGCATTGGGATCTCATATGACCTTAGGAATATGTTCTCTCTACATAGAGTTGTGTCCTCCTCCATTTGGTTACTCTTCCAGACACATGGAGAGTTTACGTTGCCTCCTACATCGTGAACTTATGTCAATGTCATGCTGCCCGAGTATGATAATATTTCATGTTCTTTTCCAAGGGAAGTTTCACCCAGCCTAAGTCGGCCTTTCTATAGTTTGTCTCTTGACCTCATGCCCAACCATCCAAAATTCCAATCAAGTCCTTGTTCGAAATCAATGAAGTTCTCTGCCTGATCATCGAGATCCTCTTGTCTTTTCCCAATGAATCATTGAATACCTCTAGGTAGTGAAGTCGTACACTCATATTACACTCGTACCCGAGTTTTGAAGATCTTGAATTTGTTTCTCGATATTTGAAGGCCTCATATCCATCCATTAGGCGTCATTGGCTTCTTGAAGATGAATACTATACATGTATATTTTTGATTTTGAGATGTAGATCTGCTATGTATTTCTTGCAACTACTCTTTATATATTTATATGACATGGATCTGAAGTGTATTTGATTGGAAACCATGATTTATTTCATCCCAAGCATGGGTATGCCCGCCTCAGAGAGATAACTGTTATTTTTGCGGATGGCACCTCCCGAACTCTGGTCCCGGGCTCACTCACTTCATACATTGGTGAAGATTTTGTAATGTATTTCAGCCATTAGGTGCTCTTCTGATATCACACATTAGGGGGCATCTGTTATAAACCTAAATTTCTCCACATGTGCATACCTAGCATTTGGCCCTCTTACTTGCAAGTTTTTCCAAGCCATCACCGAGTTGCCCTTCTTAAAAAATCATTTTTTGAAGATGTACGTGCCCTGCAACATTACTGCCCATGTACATATGCTTGCTGCACCACTACAACCCACATGCGTACACTAGCTGCACCACTACAACCCACATGCGTACACTAGATGCACCACTACAACCCGCGTATACTTGCAAAATTTGCAAAAATTAAAAAGTTGCAAGGAATTCACTGAGATTACAGGCTATTGGGTAGTTTCCCAACTAATCCACCACCTATAGCATGTCACCCAACCAAATAACCATTCTTTTCTCATATAAAAGGAGGTGTTGGGGTCTCACTCCAAATCTAAGCATAAGAACAGTGAAACTTTTCCCGTTTCACATCCCCTCCTTGCCCCAAGAATTTGCAGCTTTGTTGTGAGAATTGCCTCAACTTTCCTCATTTTTCCCTTTTTCTTCCATAAGATCCCTTTCCATTTCCCAAGAAGAATTTTTAGAGGATAAAGATACACGGAGGTGCACTTGGATCTTGGTGAAGAGGATCCCGAACTAGGTTCGAGGAGAAGTAACCAACTTTGGTTGTAAGTAATCATTGTATTATCAATAAAATAAATACTTTTCCTATCCCAATAACATGATGTGTCAAATGTTTGCATTTGTTTTATGTTTTTATTCTAACATCTAACCCTTATTTATGTATGAAATGTATGCTTGTACTTCTCTATTTATCTATCTTTGAATTTAGGCCGGCCTTGGGAGGAGGTTTATAGTCAGCAAAGCTATCAAGTGCGAGAGGATCTACACCGGATGCAGAGTAAAGGTACAATTACCAAATCCTTCTCATTTTACTTTTCTTGCATAAGTCTGGGGTATGTTTGGGGTAGTTAGAGAAGTAGGAGACTTTTAAACGGTTATTGGTCTACCTACATTGTAAACCCTGGTGTAGCCATAGGGGGTTTTTCCTACTAGCAGTGGTCCATGCCCCCCTCCACCTCATCACCAACAAACGACACTCCCATGTACCAACCAATTTCACCCAAAGTGTGGTGAATTAATGTCCATGTTTATCATTTTTCTTCCAGTATGTATCGACTAAGTTTACATCGTTTCCTCCAGTATGTACCAACATTGTTTAGCTCATGGTCACTGATATGTGTGGATTGTTGTTAGGTGAGTAGAATTGTATTGAAGTGGGGGTTTAATGTGTAATTTATAATGTAAAGGAAAGGGAGGGGCATGTGGGTCCCCCACCCCCCCTTCCCCCCCTCTATGTGACTCAATTCAAATTATTTTATTACCTTTAGCCACAAAACCATTAAATCTTTTTTTTAAAACTATGTTCATTAACTTAATTGCAATTATAAATATGTTTTATTTAAATTATTTTTAAAGTTCAATAATTTAATTTTTAATTTAAATCATTAAACTTTGAAATAATTACCTTTTAAGTAAGCTTGTCCAATGTAATTTTGCATGCTGGCATGAGTCAAACACTACTGACCAATTGTTGGATTACTGAGAGGGGGGGTGAATCAATAATATCGTAATTATAATCCTTTTTCTCCAAATAATCCAAGTGTTATATCAATGTATAATTATTATCCACTAATGAGCAATAAGAAATGAACAATCACACACATACACAATACACCCGTGTTTTAAGTGGAAACCCAAATCGAGAGAAAATCACAAAATGATTTTTCTTATATGTCTTGAAGATTTACATTCATTGGAGGCACCAACTTCCTTTGTTTTCCAGCTTCAACTGGAAGGAGGCTCCAACCCCCTAGTTTCTCAGGATACAACTAGGCCACAACCCCCTATGTTCCCTGGCTACAACTGGAAGGTGGCTATAACCACCTGTCCTTGCCCTGTGCAACCTCCCTGAAGTAGTAGAATGATGGAACCACTGTCA
>JZKD02S1593774.1:0-10113 GCA_000966675.3 Picea glauca
AACATTAAATTAGGAATAAGTTGTTATAGTTGCACATTTTAGGTCATCATCATTGGGCTTGGCTTTATGTTAACTAGTTGCTTGTGGCGAGTCATCATTAACCAATTACTCATTGAGCTTGACTTTATGCTAACTAATTGCTTGTGGCAAATCATCATTAACTAATTACCCCATCCATCAGTGACTTTCTACTCATATGACTTAGACCCTTTAAAAAATGCTTAGTACAATTCATAAAAAATTATAGACCATGGTGGTCAAGGAAAATCATTGAGCTAACTATGTAGCCAATTATGTATTTTTTCTTTCATTAATACATATATCTACATGTATAATGGTGAAAAGGAGTTTACAAAATGTTAGACAACACTAAAAGTTAAGGTCTTTATCAATAATGCTTATATCTTGTTTATATGATTATGATAAACACTTTTAATAATACAGTGAAACATATCAATGTGTTTGTTTAAATAGTACTTTGATAGAGATGTATCATCACTCCTACTTAACCAATAAATCAAATCTCAATAACAAAATTAAAATAATTATAAATTGACCATTACAATCCAATTAACATTTCGATTGGTATAACGTTGATGACACTCGAGAATAGGATTTTTATCCTACTTCCTAGTGAAATACCTAAACATTTCACTATGCTTGTTGAAATTAGAACTTCGATGAAAATATATCATCACTCCTATTGGACCATGAAACAAACTCAAAAACAAATTTAAAATGACTATAAATGAATTATTATTCACATGATAAAGATTTTTTAAATATTAATTTTAATGTAAAATAATTACCTTTTCCATATTACCAAAAAATATATTTTAAAGTCCCACTCCCTTATCAATTAAGAGGTTTTGGACCATGAAACAAACTCAAAAACAAATTTAAAATGACTATAAATGAATTATTATTCACATGATAAAGATTTTTTAAATATTAATTTTAATGTAAAATAATTACCTTTTTCCATATTACCAAAAAATATATTTTAAAGTCCCACTCCCTTATCAATTAAGAGGTTGTGGATGACCACATGTGCATTCACGATCGATTTCCCCATCAACCATGTTGTCTTGAGGTCCACTTGTACAATAATGTTAAGTTTGTATTAACTATGTTGTCTTGAGGTCCACTTGTACAATAATGTTAAGTTTGCATTAACTGGCATTAGATGTTTATGAAGTTGGGAAATTATTGGTTGTTTGGTATATAGTGTTGATGTTAAATGGAATATGAATCTTATTATATGGAATGTTAAGTTTGCATTAATTGGCATTAGATGTTTACATTAGATGTTTATGAAGTTGGGAAAATTATTGGTTGTTTGGTATTTAGTGTTGATATTAAATGGAGTATAAATCTTATTATATGAAATGTTACGTTTGCATTAAATGACATTAGATGTTTACATTAGATGTTTATGAAGTTGGGAAAATTATTGATTGTTTGGTATTTAGTGTTGATGTTAAATGGAATATGAATCTTATTATATGGAATGTTAAGTTTGCATTAACTAGCATTAGATGTTTATGAAGTTGGAAAAATTATTGAATTTTTTGGTATTTAGTGTTGATGTTAAATGGAATATGAATCTTATTATATGGAAAAGATAAATAAGAAAAGATATTTTAGAGTTGTAAAAACTATTCCAAAATATCTAATAAGAAAAGATATTTTAGAGTTGTAAAAACTATTTCAAAATATCTAATAAAAAATTCCAAAATATCTAATAAGAAAAGATATTTTAGAGTTGTAAAAACTATTCCAAAATATCTTTTTCCAAAATATCTAATAAGAAAAGATATTTTAGAGTTGTAAAAACTTCCAAAATATCTAATAAGAAAAGATATTTTAGAATTGTAAAAACTATTTCAAAATATCTAATAAGAAAAGATATTTTAGAATTGTAAAAACTATTTCAAAATATCTAATAAGAAAAGATATTTTAGAATTGTAAAAACTATTTCAAAATATCAAATATAACATATATCTATTTCAAAATATCAAATATAACATATATCTATTTATTTAAATGTACAAAAAGTGAAAAGAAAAACTAGAATATGTTATGTTAAAGTTAAGTATTGTTATTGCTTAGTCAATATATTTAATGAATTTGACTATATCTTGGAGCATATTTAAATAAAGTGTTTTAGACAACAACGAGGATTGTGATTGTTATTATTATTATTTATATATGAATGAACCAATTATTTGAACATAATTCAAATATAGAAATAATATTTAGTTAATTTTTTTATTATTTTTTAATAAATTTATTAATTAAAAATTATTATTATTATAAAAATATATTATAAAATTTAATAAAATAAATTAACAAAATAATTTTAATAAATAATATGTTGATAATTTAATAATAAAAAGCTAAAAACATTAACTTAGCATGTTAAATAATATATATATATATATCCTTTAGAGGACTATTTAGAAATAGAAACTATATATCCTTTGGAGGACTATTTAGAAATAGAAACTAACCATGAGATTTCACAATGAGCATTTTTACTATCCCTTAAAGAATGTGGGAATGTGGAATATATATATCTTTTGGAGGACTATTTAGAAATAGAAACTAACCATAAGATTTCACAATAAGCATTTTTACTATCCCTTAAAGAATGTGGGAATGTGGATATGTAAGATAGAGAAGGTGTAATCTCATAACAAAGTAGTTAAAAACATTTACATAAAAAACATTTACATAAAAGGTTAAAATCCAATCCTTATCTCCTCTTAACTACTTAGGATGTAGTAGTTTACCATTACGTGTCATAATAGAGCTTTGTTATTAGCTTTGATCAACATAATAGAGTCATGTTTTATGTAAGGGGACAAGATTTGTACTCCATCCAAAATGCTCCAATCAATCAGGGAGGAGGGGCGTGGTTCTCATTAGTACTTCAAACATCACAATCTTTTTTCATGACATTAAGGGTGTGATTGATCTACCTTGAACCAATCTCTTTGGGGTCAATTTTTTTTTATAGGGATGGCTTAACACTCTCTTTGACAAACTCGGTTGATGAATGTTTGGTTAGTCTCCCTTCGTCTGTCTAAGTGGGGTTAGGAGGATGTGTATAAATTTTCTTATGTGGATGTTGCTATTGTGCTATAATAATTGGTTTTGGGATATTGTGGAAGCTACTCATGTTATAGGCATGGAAAATGCTCCTTTGATTCATATCATTTCTTTGGCTAGGAATTTAAATATGGAGGAATTTTGTTTGGCCAAGGAATTGATATGTCATTTTAATATGTTTTGACTTTGAATTTTAGACATGCATCAATGGATTTCTCAAGTATGGAAATCCCTTCTTTCAAAAAAGTATTACATCTACCCATGTTCTTACGGGTTCCTTGTTATGGGTTTCTCCATTAATACTTCCATCCATCTGATGATAAGTTGAGTTGTGACTATTACTGGGTCGAAGTGAGCAAAAGACAAGAAAAGATGGAGCGAAGTAAGAGAAAGCAAGCCGTTGGACGAGGAGATCGAGGACAATAGATCAGCAAGAAAGAAGGATCGTGGACAACTCAGCAAGTGGGAAAGACAACCGTTGGATGCTTTGGAGAATCACGCGAGAAGGAAGGAAAGACAGGCTGGCGAACCCCTGAAAACGCAGGTCAAGTTGACCTAGGGTTTTAGACACTGAGGGTTTTGGTATCTAGGGCTTTGACACCTAGGTTTCAGCCTAAGGATGTCAGTGAGTGATTGTAATGTATAAATAGAGGTCAAGAGGACCTGCGTTGGGTTGTTGTCATTGTTATTACTATTGTTGGTGTTGTGATTGTTATTGTGTGATCGGGTGAGTAACATTGGGTGAGAGAGAAGTGTTGAGTATGAGAGCCTTCTATATTGTAAGATCTTCAGCTGGGTGCGAAGATCAACCCTGCAGTTGGGTGCGTAGGGAGGGGAGAGATAGAGAGAAGAAGAAATAAGATATGCTAGCTAAGAGCGCAGACAAGAACAATATGCTTCATCTGAATACATTATAGAGCACAGTTATCTGGACGTAGCCCTAGAGAGAGGGTGAACCATGTATATCTTGTCTTGTATGTGTGATTGATGTTGTGTTATTTTGCCTTGCTATATTGTTATTACATTACTATGGTAGATCTGATAGATGTGTGGAATAGATCTAAGCTGATAAGTGATATATGCAGGTTGTATTGTCCTAGTGTTGGATCCACTTGATAGTTCCCTTGGTTGTAGACATCTCTGTCATGCAACCCCCCCATAGCTACTTCAGGTGAGATTGCATCTGCTTCGCAGGTGTAGCCGAAAGGGCCAGTATTTAGGGCTTGTTGGTGCGCTCTTAGAGCTAAACCCTCGGTCTGCCCCTATGCCAACAAATGGTTCTGTTACTGGGACATGAATCTTCTTGAGGGAATGTCAAGGTGGTTCCCATCAAAGACAGAGATTCAAAAGTGGATAGAGAATCAAGAAAAGGACTTTGTTGAAGCCCAGAACAAGAACCCTAATCTTAGTACAGAGGATTGGTTGGAGAGATATATCTGTTGTTAGGATATTTAGACACTTAGGAGTTAGTTAAGATCTACTTGGTCTAATATGTCGTTAGGTAAAAGTGTGTTTCTTTAGTATGTGTTGGAGCCTCCCTTGTTTTTTTAGCCCGTCACAATTTTCATTTTTTATGCTTTAAATCTAAAAAATGGTTTTCTTTGTCCCTCTGAGATATCGAGATCTCTGAAGCTTTATCACGCGAGCAACGATGATTATTCTACTCTCGAAACGAGTACTACCTTTCGTAGAAATGTCTCCTCTTTTTGTTCTCCTTCGGGATCTCGCAGGTCGAATATTATAACTCATGTAATTCTCACATCCCGAGTCATGAAACGGCAAAATCATTTTAACTTTCACTCAAGACCGTAACGAGGGTAAATTTTTCCCTAACTCATGTTAAGCGTCATCGGGGTTTCGCACCTCGGCGCTCGCCAAACCCAAAAAATTATTGTCATAGCCCTGATAGCCGAGAACACGAAGTCCTTATTTGATTGACTCGTGTCAAGGTTAGGGGTAAAAGCTAAACCGTGGTAAAAGATTCTCTCGGCATTTCGCCACTCGGTACTATATTTTTCGAAAGTTACATCGTCTTAACCCTGACTCACGAAATCACGATGCAATTATAGCGTGATTAATTAATCACTTAATCTAAGATTATCTTCCCTTTAATTAAGTCATGCTACCGCGATCTCGCAGTTTCGCAGCTCGGCATGTAGATCTCCAAGAAACTCATCTTCGAAGCTACGAGTCGCGATATGGCGAAAGTAATAATTATAAAATTAATCAAGCTCCAAATCGTGATTATCTTTAATTAAACCAAAATCGATTTTCACAATCTCGGGTGTTAGAGACTCAAAATGTTAAAGGAAAATCCCCGATATGGCGAATACTGAAACACTGTCAACAGCGGTAAAATCAAATTAATTAAGCTAAATCAATGAATATCCTGCGCTTTGATGTATGCACGATTTACGAGGTAGCCTTTTCCTCCATGCGCCAACTGAGAGTTTAAAACTGCCAAAATTTATGACATTGATGGGGAAATAGGGTAAATCGACGTATAAGATCGGATTTTTATGACAGAATTTATTTCTAAATACGATTTGACAGGCTGGTTTTGAAAGGTACCAAGTTTTCGAATATAGGTAAGAACTGTGTTTCATTATAACAAATACATTTTCATAGCACATAAAGCTCATCACTTCTGAGTAAACTGACTTCTGTATGTATACACAGTTCTATCGCAGAAGAGCTAAAACGCAAGCTTCAGCCATGGCAACGCGGAAAGCAGCAAAGGCGAATGTTGAGGTTTCAGGACAAGGCTCAGACAATGTCTCCGATACTTCGCCCCGAAGTATCAACTCCGTCCCGAATTGGTCATATGTCTCAGATATCCTGCAAGCAGAATTGGTGGATTATTCAGACGACTCGGACGACAACGAAAGAGATGATTTAACCACCAAGTACAAAATAGTCATCCAGTCCGGAATGCACAGAGTAGCAGCCAGACCGCGGTTGCTTCCATATTACGATATGGTCCGATGGGCATTGGACCATGTGGACATACTGACCAGGACTATCATGAACGAGAAACGAGTCACCATCGGGACCTTCAGGCCGGAGCATCTGCAAACCATGTACAAGCTACCCGCTACGTCCGACCACACACATGGCGCTGAGTTCTTGGAAGAATTCAAGGAGACAGAATGTGAACAGTATGATAAAACCATGTCCAGTTTGATAAAGGATTGGGTTTCAAACACCGCGAAGTTCAGACCCGATACCCACGGCATATATTCAATTGCTTCGTCAGAACCGCAGTACATATATGTGGCCATGGTGACATGTCGGTTATATGGGAAAGAGGACACATCGCATTTTTTCCTTGCGTGGGTGCCTCTAATGTTTCGGGTCGCCGAAGGTTGTTCTTTTAACTAGGCAAAGATGCTTTCGGATAGCTTGTAAAATCGGGTCACAGAGTATCAGGAACAGAAGGAGAATGGGAAGGCGTCGTCATTTTTCATGTCTGCGTACATTATGGATGCAATTTGTTCTATGACACCATTTCCATTGATGAACTGGAGTTGGACTCCAGCCGAAGATGAACCCATACATGTATATCATGCAAAATTATGGGAAAACAAAGCAGAAAATTTTGCTTATGAGATTATTAACTGGGTAATGGTGCCCCTGCACATCGCCATTTTTGGTCACCCGCCACCCTGGATCTCGGATAGCATAGTAACAAATCTGAGCAGCATCGCGGACTGGTATGTGGAAGCTGAATTTTCCTACTTCAGAGTCTTCGGGGCTTCTGTTCCCCCACACACGCTGCCATTGTTCATTCCCGACAAGCTGGCTTGTCGCGAGGTTGTCCGACAAACGGTAATTGGTGGTGTGAGCAAAGAACTTAAAGGGTACTCTAAAAAGGTATGGTCGTCGTTTCCTGTTCGTTTGAATTCTTATTCTTTATTAGATTTTGGGCATGCCAAAGCCGAGGCGGCAGCCCTGGAAGACCTAAATTTGCTCTCCATCGAATACAGAAGCACGATCCATAGAGGGTCGTAAGCAATCATTTGGCTAATTGCAGGCTCAAGATATTTGAGCATGAGAATTCACCCTCGGATGACATTTTCCGAGGAGCGACGTCCTATGAAGAAATTCTAGCCCGGATCCAATCCTTGGCACCCGAGGTATTGAAATTCCAGGAACACCAACGTAGTTTTCTCCCCGTTGTATTGCGAGGTGAGGGTCCAGGTAGTTCGGAGACAAAACAGAAGGATGTCGAAGGCTCTAAGGATGCGACTCCCGACCAAGGAAAACACCAGGACGAGGGGGAACAAACGAAGAGTCCGGAAGCGGAGAAAAAGACTCTGGACCCGCAGGGAGCAGAGAAACAGGCTCCAGACCCGCCAAAGAAACAGAATCGGGAGACGGAGATAAAGACTCCAAAACCGCCAAAGAAGCAGAGTCCGGTCGATACTCCAGGTAAATCGACGAATCAGATCGGAGAGCCCATCACATCAGTCACCCCCTTGCAGTGGACGCAGGGAAATATCGGTGAGGGATGGATATTCAATGAAGAGCCGAGGCCCATAAGAATAGAAGAACTCCCTCCGAATGAGTTTTTCTTCGATAAAAAGAGAAAGGCAGTAGTGAAAAGGGAATTCTATCAAGAAGGAGAGTCGACTGCCAAAAAATATAAATTCATAACTGATGGAAAGAATAAAAAGAATGAGCAATTTGCCACTGAAATAGCAGGGACACTAGTAGCGTATGCCTCAGCGAATCAATTCTCAGTTGGGCTCTTAAAGAACCAACTTAAAATAAAAAACCGCCTAATTAGGACCCTTGAAGCCAGACTGGCCACGGCAACGGAGAATGCTAAAGATCGGGCGAGCGTGGAAACAGAGCAAGCCAGGTTGGTCGATAAGAACGAGATAGAGATGCTCAAAACTAAGCTTGAGCAGGCACAGCTGGTGGTCCGGGATGGTAGGATGCAGGCAAGCCAGCAGAGGAATTTGATTGAACAGCTGCAGGCCTAGGTAGAGATCGCCAAGAGCAGAATGATAAACATCGGGATGTTCAAATCCCAGGCAATCGAGATTCGGAGCAGAGTCTCTGCGGCACAGAAAAATTTGCTCGCCAAGGTAGAAGCGATCCGTGACAACTATTTATTGGTAAATCAGGTTTCCGAGAACTTATCGGCCAGAGAGAGGGATGCCGGAGCAGCTCGGGTCGCCTTCCAGGAGGCGGTGATAGCTATGAACAATAGGGTTTCGGCAGGTACTCCCAGGATCACCATTTCAGAACAAACCATAGGAAATATTATGTTAAAAGAATGGGAGAATAACATCGCCGAAGGCAAACAGCAAGCCCAAAAGATAACCAACTCCTTGGAGGAGGCCTTTAACTCTATAGACGGCGAGTTGTTGGGCATTGACAGCGGGTGTGATGCCGAGACGCTAATGCAAATGAATGTAGAACAAATCTCGCTTGATCTGAAGGATAAAGAAGAAAGAGATTCGGCCAATATCTCTTAGATGACTATGGTGGACATAGTCCAAGTGGATAAATGCATGATCAAAGCCAGCGCGCAATTATGCGTCATCGACATCATCAATGGACAGATGGATGACAGGCTGCAGCAGTTAGCCCGAGAATGTTACTTCTTCGAAGCCAGCTATCAAGCAGAACCATCGCGGCTAATATCTCAGCTGGTGGAAAGATGTATCGCCTGTACCGAGCTCGCGCAATGACAAACATCTGGCACCAAGTGAGGGCAGAGTAGGAGAAATGGAGCGATTGCACTCATCCCTGTCATAACCGAAATTTTGTGACCATTGAGATTCTACCTTATTTGTGAAATTGTATAAATATGTCACAGAAAGAAGTAAACAAGGCTGGACCTTTTTGTGTCGTTTGTAACAGAGTTTTTTACATTTGAGAGTTAATACAAGCAGATCTGAAGATTCTCAATTCTGTCACGACTGTGTTACAAGTTTGCTTCTTTGTATCTCATATTTCATTTCATTTCATATTCTTAATTGATGTGATTCATTATACTTTAGTACGACCACTACTATAGCGAATGAATTTTGGTTTTCTGTAATTGTTTACTGTTTTTCCTCTGTACCAGCTATCAGCGGGTGTAAGACCAGTCTGCATTTTCAGAATTCTACATATATTCTTTGTTACATCGGTTAATTTCTCACATTGTTCCTCTTCTGTTTATTCATGAGATTCTTCCCTGAGAGGAACCTTACATTATAGACAACTAAATGTTTTTCTCCCACCCCACACCTTTTATTAAAATATAATACAGTTATGGGAAGAGCCTTTGATTTGCATCCCTATTTTATTCCTAAACCGTAAATTTTCTTTTATACGACCAAATTGAGACCACACTTAATATCTCTCTGAAGTTTTTACCACCTTTACTGTTCCTCCATGACTGTCCCTGTACCAACACAGCCTAATATCGAACCCGGACTATCAGACCAAATGCACATTGCTTTAAACCTTTTCGACACAATTCTTAAAATTGCTACTAACCGGGTCGAACTTGAACGTTCATGGGCAGCCATTGAACAAGATATAACTATCCAGGAACAGTTGGAAGCTAGACAATGCCAACGTAGAAATCTTCCATAGTTTCCTTTACCGAAGGTTGACGTTTCTCTCTTCTCCATCTTTTACCCACTTTCGGATGCCTTGACACTGTACTTTTAAGCCTTAAGTACAGACTCAGGAACACCAGTATGCATTAGTATGCATTTGTAGTTAGGAAATCCAACGGTCACGATATGTTCCCGACATAGAGTGATCTGACGGTTAATACTCTCCTCGATCTTAACGGCCATTGATCTGTGGCTTAACATCCGATTGGTCCATGATCTCTATTTAAAGAGCATCGAGGGTCATTTGTCGACAATCGATGGTGAGAAACTCTCTTGTAAAATCTCTCTGTAATCTTTTTCTTTGCATTAATAAACTGCTCCAAGTGGTCGCATTGGTTGGGGCCGTGGATGTTTCCCCGTAGGGGTTTTACCACG
>JZKD02S1593775.1:0-10113 GCA_000966675.3 Picea glauca
TGAGGGTTTCCGGTAAAGATCTCTGTGTATTCTGTGTATGAGCCATTGATTAATTTCTGTATTGCTTAAGAATATATATGCATTGCTTTACTTCGCAGGTTTAAAACTTACAGTCTAGCAACCAACAATGTGTTTTTTTTTCTAATATTTTTAATGTACATTTACATTGACTGGCCCTCGACCATATTTCTTAGCTCATAACATAATTCACACACGCACATATACAATTTTTACATAAAAAATTCAAAATAAATGTGGGGATGCTTCCCACATTGCATATTCTAGCTCCCATGTCACGTCCTTAGGGATATACTAGGCCCACTAGCCCTTTACTTGCCCAATGGATTTGTTCTGGAGCACCTTGAATTTCCAATCTAGGATATGCACTAGTTGTACCTGAAAGTCCCCTTCTGGCTCCACCCAAATCATAGTCCAATCAATGACATGGTTAGAATCATGTACATACTTTTTCAATAAAGATACATGAAATGCATTATGCACATGCATGGATGCAGGAAATGCAATTATATATACAATTGGATTGATCCTGTTTAGTATCTCAAATGGCCCACAATATATGGCTACTAACTTGGGGTGGCTTCCCTTCTTCAATGAACTTCTCTTTGGTTTTACTTAAAAAAAAACATGTTCTCCCACTTGGAATTCTCTGGCTACACTACCCTTGTCTGTGTATATTTTCTTCCTATCCTAGGATGCCTTCAAGTTCTGTTTGATTTTAACCATTTTCTCTTCCGTCTCCTTGGGCATCTTAGGCCCACGTACTACTCTGTCCAGTGGATTGTCCCAACTCACTTGAGTGTTACACTTTTTTCCATACAATGCTTCAAATGGGATCATTTTCAATGATGTTTGATACCCATTGTTGTATCCAAATTATACTAAATTTAAATACTATTCCCATTTATATGGCTTGTCCATCACACATTCTCAACATGTCCTCAATTACTTGCTTGAACCTCGCTGTTTTCCCATCCGACTCTGGGTGATATGTTGTACTAAAATTTAAGTTTCTTTTGAATCCTTTAAATAATCCTTTCCAAAATTTTGAAGTAATTTTGGAATATTGATCTGACACAATTTCCTTAGGCACTCCATGTAGCCTGGAAATTTCTTTCATGTAAATCTCAACAATGTTTTCTTCCTTGTGAGTTAACTTCAATGGAATAAAATAGGTAGCCCTTGTGAGTTTATCGACCACTTCCATGATGGAATCATGTTTCTTCACTATTCTAGGCAACTTGGTAATAAAATCTATGGAAACAACTTCCCATTTCCACTCAGAAATGGGAAATGGATGTAGCAACTCAATTGGATGTCTATGTTCAACCTTTACCTTTTGACATTCAATGCATTTGGCCATATACTCAACCACATATTTCTTCATTCATGGCCACAAATATTGGCTTCTTATGGTTGCAATTGTCTTCTGGTATCCTGGGTGCCCAACTTAAGGAACATTATGAATTTCTTTTAATACCAAATTTCTTAATTTCTAAAAATTAGGAACATAAACCTTGTTCCTATACAAGAAAATCTCGTCCTCTTTCAACTAATATTCTTTATATTTCTGCTATGAATTATCTTTCTATATGCTTTCCTTAATTTGTAAATAAAGTTGGTATGATTTTATAGCTTCTAAAATTTTGATTTTTAAATATGTCATGTGCATGCTTATGGTTGTAGCCTGCATCTCGTGCACCCTCTTGTTGATTCAATCAACCACTTTGTTCTCTTTATCTTTAATACGTTCTATATTAAAATCGTATTCTATGATAAATTCTAGCCATCTAACTTGTCTGGCATTTAATGTTGTCTGCTCAAATAAATATTTTGGACCACTATGGTCTATCCTCTGCTCAAACTTTTTTCCCATGAGATAATTCCTCCACATTTTTAAAGCATGAATTACAACTAACAACTTTGAGTCATGTATGGCATAATTTCTTTCATGATATTTCAATTTCCTTGACTCATAACATACCACATGCCCCTTTTGTGTAAGGACTCTGCCAAGCCCCTCTTTGCATGAATCTGTGCACACAACAAAGTTCTCGTTTGGATCAATGATTTTTAAAATGGGTGCACTTGTAAGAAATTCCTTCAAAAGTTAAAAATTTTCTTCACACTTGGATGTCCATTCAAATTGTATCCCCTTCTTTTGCAAAGAAGTGATTGGATATGCAATCCTTGAAAAATCCTTCAATAAATATCCTGTAATAACCTGCAAGTCCCATAGAAGACTCGACTTCCGTTACATTGCTTGGTGCTAGCCATTCTCTGATTGCCTTAATATTTTCCAAATCCACTGCTATGCCTTCCTCTAAAATACTATGGACCGAATAATGGATGTGCCTTTGGTAAAATGAACATTTGCTCAAATTGGCATACAATTAATTCTCTCTTAACACCTATAGTACCATCCTCAAGTGTTTTTCATGCTCTTCCTATAACTTGGAATAGACAAGTATGTCATCCAAGAAAACTATGACAAACTTATCCAAGTAATTTTTGAATATGTCATTCATCAAGCACATAAAGATAGCTAGTGCATTTGTTAATTTAAATGGAACAACTACAAACTCATAGTGCCCATATATAGTTCTAAAAGTTGTCTTGTTGATATCTTCATCTTTGATTCTCACCTGATGGTACCCTAATTTCAGGTCTATGTTGGAAAATACCTTTGCTCCTTTCAGTTGATTGAAGAGATCATCGATTATGGGAATAAAGTACTTGTTCTTCACTATAGCTTTATTTAGCCACCTAAAATAAATGCACAAACTCAAGGTCCCATCCTTCTTATTCACAAACTGAGCTAGTGCTCCCCAAGGTGAGACACTTGGGCATCTGTATCCCTATTTAACAATTCTTATAGTTGCATTTCCAATTCTTTCAACTATGGGGTGCTCATCATGTAAGGAGTTTTGGAGACTAAGGAAGCCCCAAGCATTAGATTAATAGAAAAATCTATGTCTCTCTTGGGTGGTAAACCTAGAATCTCCCCAAATACATCCTCAAATTATTGCAGCACTGCAAAATCCTCAAGATTTTGACTCTTATTCTTGGTTGGCTCTTCTGCATGGGCTACAAATAATTGTCAGCCTTTTCTAAAACATATCTTCAGCTGTAAGGCTGAAATTTTCCTTATAGAAATGGGTCTTGGAATCACGAATCCCTTTTATGAAGCTCTGTTTTCCTTATTCATCAAGACATGTAAATGTATTATTATGAAAATCTAGGACATCAAGATGATGGTCCAACCAATCCATTCCAATTAAGATATCATAATATCCCAATGGAATGATATTTAGATCAACAATTGTGTTGACTCCATTCAAATTTATTGGACAACTTCTGACAACCTCATTGATCCTTCTTCTGGTTCCAGTGGCTAGCTGGACCAAACATGATATTTCAAGATTATTCTTTTTTCAAAGGAAATATATCCACTAATTTAGGATCAATGTAGTTATGGTTTGCTCCTAAATCAATTAAAATAACAACATGTTGATTGTAATCTTACCTTCCACCTCATTCATGTGGGATTGATGTTCTCCCTGTTGATCTTCCAAGGTTGCATATATCCAAGGAATACTTATGCACACACATTCAAATATAGTGGATTCTTGAAGATTGTGAACAATCCTCATTTTGTATTCTTTATGCGGGAAATCTCTATACAACTTCTCTCCTTTACACCCCCAACATTTGATCAATGGTTTTGGTCTTTTTCCATAAGATTTTTCCATCTTTGACTCACTCTTAGTTGCCTGGATTTTCTGATACATATTAGGAATGCTCCTAAATATGAAGGAGGTTTGAAACCTCTCATCCCTTGTTCCACTTTTTCCTTCTTCTTGTCTTTCAAAGACTTTTGGAATGTTGCTCTACCTTTACTCTACTCATAAATATACTTAGCCTTCCTTATGGTCTCTTCCAAAGTCTTTGGCTCATCAAATTGTACTTTATCCTTTTAAAAAGTAGGCAACCCACTTAGAAACCTCTGCATATTTACTTTCTCATATTTAATGAATCCCACATATCTCAAAAACTCTAAGAACTTCTTTTCATACTCACCCATAGTCTTATTTCTAGCTTGAGTTCAAAGAACTCTTACATCTTTTTGTCATAGTAGTAATCTGAAAGATAATTTTGTTGGAAATATTTCTTAAATTGCTTCCAAGTGACCTTATTTTCATCGATATGATTCACCTAGTTCAATTTATCTCGCCACATAGGAGCCTTTCATTGCAAATGGTATATGTCAATCCTAGCTTCCAAGTTGGAGGAATAGTTATGTCTCTGGAAATACTTTCTGATTCCAAGCAATCGAGATTTATCCTCTTCTCCCTTCTTGTTTTCTCTATCAAAATTTGGTGGCTTGAGCTTCTTAAGTTCTCCTTGCAAATTGTCTAATGCATTCCTTCTCCTCTGATTTCCGATAGGAGATACTTCTGGGTTGCTATATGATTCTTTGGATAAATGTTTTTTCATTAATGAGTAAAAAGATGAGTGATGTGGTCTGCGAGTCCTGCTAATACTCCTTGAATGCTTGGATCATCTATAATTATATCTTCTTTCACGGGATCTACCTCTTTCCTCACGTCTTGAACTTGTTCCAACTTTGAATTATTTTTGCAATTGGTTTAAAATTTGCAACATTTGAGTATTTAAGTGATTTACCTCTTCCTAAACTCTGATTATTCTCTCATTATCAGCTTTTACACTTCCATTCTTAAGCTCTTCATGGTCTGTATCAACTCTTTTGGCTCTGCTATATTCCTATGCCCATTAGAATCTGTCTCCTTATTTCCCACATTAATATTCAGGCCCCTCACTTCTTCCTCATGGCTATGAGTTCCTTGAGCACATTCCATTCTTCTAGTCCTCATACTGAACTTGATATGTTCTTCATGTGCCCCTGACTATGCAAAATGTGCATGCAACAAAATTATTTTAGATGAGAACAACTCTTCAGTTTTGGAAAAATCATGAATAATTTATTCCCTATTAAGGCCACAAGTCATCTTCTTTTAATTTTTTAAGAATTTTTGCTACTCCAATCCAAATTATGGGTAGATAATCTGATTATACTCTCCAAGAGATTTCCATTGACTTCTCTCTTGGTTAACTCTAAGCTCTAAGTTGAAAATTATGGCTCTCTAAAATTAATAATTTGTCCCTTTTATACTTGTCTCACTAGTACAATTAATCTCATAGGCTATCTTCAAACACATGTAGAAGAAAATCCATAAGAAACCATAAAACCTTTTGTATTGGGCACATATAGTTTTTATGATGGTTAACACTTAGCAAACTTCATATTTGCAATCTGATGCTCCAATCACTTTCTACAACAATCTAGAAGTAACTATTTTGTCCTTTTTGCACTTTCCCCAAACTTTGAATTTTTATCCAAATTGGATATCTCCCAAACTAAGCAGTTCTAGGAAAACTTCACTAAAGTGAAGTTTCCATTGCTTGATGAGTATAAAACATGTTGATAAAATGAAAATTTTTAGTTATGTCATTTGGGGTCTCTTTTCCTCCCCTCATCGATACCGAAAATCCCCCAAAAGTGGCCCAAAACAATGGATTTGGCCCTATTTTGGCATATCCACTCCAATCCTTTAGAATATGGCCAAAAGCCCAACTGGGTATCTCTATGCTTGCATTTTGGATTCTTTGTAATTATATCATTTTAGTCCAAGTTCTAGTTACGAAGAACCATTGTAATATTCAAAAACCACTAATTTTCATTTCTTGGAAATCTGGAGTTGAATCAACTAGTGGGCATCACTGAAAATTTTATGCCCCTTGACATTGTGGACTTAACCTCTAAATTTCATCTACATCTTAGTAAATTTGCTCCTGTTATAGCGAAAACAAGATTTTTGCTATAGATTTTTTTTTTAATATATAAACACACCTTATCTTTGTTGACATGACACATGTGTCCACCTTTTAGCAGGTGAGGTAACCATGTCATCCACTTAGCCACCGTGGCCCTGCCCCATCATCTTCTGGGTCGTCCCCTTCTCTCTCTCCCTTTTCTCTTTCCTCCTTTTTCTTCTCTTTCTTTATTTTATTCTATATTTCTTGTCACCCCACCCATACCTGATTGTCCACATGGAACATAGGCTGACCGCAAATGGGACAAGGGTTCCACCTCCTTTTTTATGCCTCTACTTGGTAACCATCCATTGGTTGCAGTGATGGGCGGGTCCCATCCCTCACCTTTTCCCTCCTAGCACACAACCTACTCGCTCCCTAGACTGGACGACAGAGGATGAACGATGATCAATGATCCACATTGATATCAGATCTCAAGTTGGAGGGAGGTTAATGGTGAAAAAGGCTCCAATACCACCAAACCACCTTGTGCATACATGTCACAACCTCATTCAAATAAGATCACTTTGAAACTTTTCAAAACCACTTTAAAAACCTTCTATACCACTTATGGTTTTGAACTCTACCACCTTGTCAATCATGGCCCCTATGTCACCCCTTGGGCCCACCACCATGTAATGTAAATCCATGAGCTCACCACTATGGTATACCACCTTGCCACCATGGCAGTCAAAGTCACCACCACCACATCACCTGACATGTACAAAAAATTTCCCATTTTTTAAAAAAATCCTAAATTTAAAAAAAATGTCGAATTTCAAAAATTTCCTTCACAACCACCATGAAACTTTGTAATTTAGTTTCCCATGGCCAATTTCCTCCATTTCTTTACCCTGCGACCACTTCTAAGTGTAGTTCAACTAGAATTGTTCATAAATATGGGGGTTTCGCTAAATTTCCCCAAATTCCTCTATGGTTGGCTCTGCAACTCTACCATTTTAGCCAAATTGACATTGTAATTGTCAATTCAACCTCCCTAGACCGAATTTCATTCTAGATTCATCCATTTATTGCTATTAATTTACCCAACAACAATTTGAGCATGAATTCATTCAGAAATTGGGGATTTTTACCCAGTTTCACCATGGTTTCTCTATAACTTTAATTTTGGCTAGTTTCAGGCCCGTAATCACTCAATCAAAGGTTAAAATTGAGGGGATTTTAACCCCTGAGCCCCATCTCTTGATATTTTCCAAAAGTTTTCCCAAATTTTTGTTGGAGAAATTTTGACAAATAATTTGCACGAGTACACCATTTTCTCCTTTGCAATTTTGGGTCCACGCTCAGATGTCTAACCCATACAACTTGAGTGTTGTAGCTTTGCTCTGATACCACTCTGTAATGTACTCAACCACCCCTGTATCCATTGGGATGGTGGGGTACTCAAAATTTTTCTCCAATTCTATAATTTCTCCACTCGATTCTGTTACACGTCAAAATTAGTCAACTGGATAAGTGTCGCATGTTCCTCTCAATTGTCGTAAGTGTTGCATCTTCCTTACAACTTTCGCAAGTGTCACAAGTTGTTCACAAGTGTCACAAATATTGTTCAAGCATACTTCCATAATGATGACACTAAGGAGGCACTTAAAACATCTCATACACTTGATTTGGAGAAGAGGAATTGATTAACTGAAGTCAAGGAACTCTTAACACCTGAGAAGAGCTCTTAAACAAAGGTTCTGAGGGTGAGCACTCCCCTACATCAGCCCTAGGAGCACTGGCGCTCCCCTATAAGGCCTCAGGGAGTGTTATAACGCTTGCCTACCCCTCTATAAGAGCGCTATCCACCCTTGGAGCGCTGGCGCTTCCCTCAAGCTTCCTAGGGAGCGCTACAACGCTCTGATGCTCCTTTTGAGGGAGCGCTACCTAATCTGAGGCAGTAGTTGGCCTGTTAGGGAGAATAAGGGGAGGATATTTCAAGTTTAGAAGGCAGTTGCATTCAAATTCTTGGTTCCATCAGGATATCCCTGATCTAAGGAGGAGGTTCCTCAACTTGTTCTAAAGATAACTCAAGAGGTTAAGCTCCTCTTAACCTATATAAGCAAGCTCTATGATGGTGAAAAGGGGGAAGAATTGCTAGCATGAAACCTATGATCTCATAGGAAACACACAATCAGCCAAAGGAGAGTGATCAGTGAAGATACTGTCATCCAGGTTGTGGATCTTTCGAGCAAGGGTTAGATGAAGGGGACTTGACGAAGCTGTCGCATTCGTATCTACGATTGTAAGTACTGTTGTTGTTATTCTCATTAATATGGCACGCTTGGCCTGTTTCTTTCTAGTTTGTGTCTAATGTTACATGAACTTATCATTGATAGATAGATTTGTTTTCAAGCTAATATCAATAGAGTAGGAAGTGGTTGTATGTTGTTTGTCTACAGGACTCAACGAGGAGCAAAGTATCAGAGCTCAACTCGAAGCGTGCAGGGACAAACGTCGATAAAGAGGTACTTCTGTTCTCCTTCCTTCTCATGTGTTAGTTTGTACAGATTTGAAAGAAATTCAGTGTCCACGTTAAGCTTTTTCTGTCTTAGAGTTAGGGTCAAGCTCTTTGATTCAATCTACCTATCCGTAGGGATATTTTCCTACAACAAAAACTGGCGACTCCACTGGGGAGATAGCCTCAAATCCAAATTTCTTGTTTTGATTTCTCCTCATTGACCTTATTCTACCCCTTGATTGTTTCATACCTGGTTCACTCCTCTTTTGATTGGTTTCATGAGCTGATTGGCTCCCTACCCCATCATACTCAGCCTAATTGTCGAGATTGAATTGTAATTTTTGGATTTTTGACACCTTTGGGAGTTTTTTTGAACCTGGCGCCCCTATCCCTGTGTTCACAGAGTGCCAGTTCTCCCTAATAGCCTTGCACAGAGCGCTATAACGCTCCTTGTCCTTGACAACAGAGCGCCAGCCCTCCTTTGGCCAATAAACCTTCCAGAATTGTTTTTTCAGGGTTTTTCCTCTGTGTCTCTCTTGCTGGGTAACCCTGTGAGTCAATCCTTCTTCTTTCCAGCTTGGACATCTGTCTTTTGCTTGAAGAAAAAACATCTTGCTGTTTGGATTTTGTAGCCTTCTTCACTACTGTTGTTGAGTTTTTCTGCCATTTGGAGTTTGAAACCCATACATTGTCTTTCTCTCCTCGTTGACTGAACGAAAAACGCTGGTGAAGGTCATCAAAGGTCTACATATATTTTCATTTGGTTTTAGTCAAGATCATTGTTCTTCGACTTTTTCTTTTCGGGTGAAGTTTGATTTCTCTTTGATTGTTTCATTTCTTTTGCTTCTTGTTTTGATCAAAACGAGAGGGTGTATTGTTTGTATGATTCTTGCTTGTGTTGGCCTGATTTTCATTCATCCAAGAAGATGATTAGCAAGATGAGCATTGTGTTGAATTAATCATTATTCATATGCAAACAATAAAAATCATCTTCATGATTCATTGTGCATGTTAGAAGGCATCTCAAAAGTTTTAGCATCACATCAGGATTTGATTGAAGAAAATTTGTTTGAGGACTCTCCTCATTAGTGGTTGTTAGTGAAAAGAACTCTCTCTCTCTCCCTTAGATAGATGTTCATCGAAAAGAAGTGACTGCTTATCATATTTGATGCATTTTTGGGACTGAGTCATAATTTCATTCGTTTCACTTCCATGCACCCCTTTTTGCATAAAGAACAACTATAAAATCAACGCTAATTAAAAATGATTTAGAACTTTTTCTTTTCTAGGATCCTCCACCAATAGTAGACTAGACTTAGTACTTTGGTTTAGGCTGTGAGCATAACTCTCCAAAGTTTCCAAAACAAACATTAGCATCTTGAGTTAGGGAGAGTCAAATCCAATTATCGTATAAGTCTGCCTGGGATCCCCATCTCACATAGGGGTTACGCACGAGGTTGCATTCGGGTGAGTTACGGAGATTATCCCTCTGTGGTTCAACTGATTGTGGTGGTCAGATCGTATTATGGGGGTCGCTTCAAGGTAAATCCACAATTACTGTGTGGAAGCCTTTTAGTTGATTTCGGGCTCGATACCCTGCTCGTACGTTTCGATCGGACTGTCGACTGTTCCCGCCCAGGGGATGACTGCGGATTGGTAACCTTAGTGGCCATAATATTTAGGGTCTTACACAAGGTGACAGTGAAGGGAAGTCTCACTGTACCTGGAGCAGACAT
>JZKD02S1593776.1:0-11105 GCA_000966675.3 Picea glauca
GCTTCTGGTTTATAGAAGGTACCTGTATTGAGGCTGCAGTGTTGTTCTTATGTTCACGCTTTGAACAGAATGTGAAGAAGCTGAATTTTGTAGTATGAGATACTAACTTGTGGTACTATTTAGGTGGGACAATATTCGGAATTACCTATGGTATCCTATAGAGATGACCCCTTAGAGTAACAATTACACTACAGGGTCGAGACTCATAAATAACATGGCGCTTCCACATATATGGTTGGTCCACTAGTCTTGACGAAGTTTGTGTGCAAGCCACTCACCTTGAGAATAGGGGAAAGCATGTTCAAGAAGATCCCACAAAGAAACCTTACAATCTCTCACATAAGCCTATTAAGAAGTTTAAAAGGAAGGACAAGAAGACTGCCACATTGACGAGAGAAGGAGGAAATCTATCTTGCACTCATTGCAAGAAAAGCGGTCACGATGATGAACACTGTTGGAAACTGCATCCAGAGAAGAGACCGAAACAGTTTGGTGGAAAGGGGAAGACACAAACCGTTGCTACAATGAAAGAAGATCTTGGTTCTGATTCACGAGATGAAGGAAATATCACAATGGTTGGAGTACAAGGTAAATATTCTCGTCATGCTAGTTCAAATTCCAATAATGAATCTCATGATGATGAAAGAAAGAGGAATGAATTATTTCACATAAGATTTGTATCTAAACACACTAATATAGATACATTATTTGATCTGGGTTCCCAAGTAAACTTAATATCTGAAGCACTTGTCAAAAACATGGGTATTGAAACGAAACCACATCCAAAGTCTTATCCTCTTGGTTGGGTATGTGATAAAGAAAAACTTAATGTCACCAAACAATGTAGGGTCAGATTTTCTATTTCTTTGAAGTTGATTGATGAAGTGGATTTGGATGTTGTATCACTTGATATATTTGGCATAGTGTTGGGAAGTCCTTGTCTTTATGATAGAAAATCAGTCTTCTTTCATCATGAGAAAAGATACCACCTTACTAAGGGGGGAGTGGAATATATTGTTAAAGCTCACAGCATGAGGGTAAACACATCACTTATTAGTGTAAGACAAATGAAGAGACTCATAAACACTAACAAGAGATATGTACTCATGTTCGTGAGAGAGAAAGATGTCAGAACATCCAACACTTTCCAAGGATGTGATCCTTCTCATAAGAAAGATTTAATTGATATTGTTTCTAAGTATGATGATATTTTCCAGGAACCAGATGGATTACCCCCTAAGAGGGAAATCCAACATGAGATACATCTTCAGTAGGATTGTCCTCTTCCTAATGTGGGCATGTATAGGATGTTAGTTGTGGAGATGAAAGAGATCAATAAGAAAGTACATGGCTTATTGGATCAAGGGGTCATCAGGCCCAATTCATCTCCTTGTGGTTCTCTAATTGTGATGGTGTCAAAGGAAGATGGAACATAGATAGTGTTTCGATTATCGGGCCTTAAATAAAATCACAGTGAAAAATTGATACCCTCTTCCTTGTATAGATGATTTACTTAATTAGTTAAAGAATGTTACTTATTTCACTAAGTTGGATTTGCGTAGTGGATACCATCAGATAAGGGTTGTAGAATAGGATGCATGAAAGACTGCCTTTAAAACCAAACAAGGATTTTTTTAGTGGTTAGTTATGTTGTTTGGGCTTTTTAATGCTCTATCAACTTTCATGCGTGTGATGAATGGTGTATTCAAGCCTTTCCTAGATAATTTTGTGATTGTATATTCAGATGACATTCTTATTTTTAGTGAGACTTGGGATGAACATGTGAGGCATGTAAAACAAGTATTAGATACTTTGCAAAGGGAAAAGTTGTATGTAAAATTGTCTAAATGTGAATTTGGAAAGATTGCACTTGTATACTTGGGTCATATTGTAGGAGGAGGACAATTAAAAATCGATCCCTCCAATATTGATGTAATTGTAAATTGTCCCAAGCCAAAAAGTGTGACTGAGGTCCAAAGATTGTTAGGTGCAGTCTAGTAGTGGATGAGGTTCATTTCAAAATTTTCCTTTATAGCAACTCCTTTGCATGCCTTCACCAGTGTGAAGAACATTTTTTAGTGGGAAGGAAAGAAAAAAAAAGGTTTCGACACTTTGAAGGAGAAGATCAGTTCTGCACCAATATTAGCACTATCGAATATTCAACAACCCTTTGAGATGGAGATAGATGCTAGATGATACACCATGGGTGCAATATTGATGCAATATCGTAAGCCTATCTATTACCACTTTGAAAATTTTAACCAAGATGTTGTTAATTATCCTACATAGGATAAAGAGTTGTATGGATTAGTTCAAAGCAAAAATAAATGGAAGCATTACTTGTTAGGGAAGGAAACAATCATACATACAGATCACCAACCCTTACAATATCTCCAAGCACAAACCAAACTGCAACAATCTTGACACTACATATGGATGGGTTTTCTACAACAATTTCATTTGGTAATCTAGTACAAAAAGGGTACAAGTAACAAGGTAGTTGATATGCTTTCTAGAACTCCTATTGATTCTTCTATTATTTTGAAGAATACTTATTTATCTCATGATAGCTATGTGGAACAATATTCCATTGATGAAGATTTTAAAGAAGTATATGAGAATATAACCCATGGTGCACATGTAGAGAACTATTGTCTGTAGGGAAAACTACTCTACCATCTTGGAAAGCTATGTATTCCTACATGTGAACGAGTCCATGTAATATGAGAAGCTCACACTTCTCTTGTGTATGGGAATTTTGGGGTAGGAAAAACTATGGCTCATTTGTAGAGGTATTGTTACTGGCCTCAAATGAAAGAAATTGTAACTAAATATGTAAAGGGGTGTGTGATGTGTTCTACTTGTAAGACAACTAATAAAAAACTGGGGCTATACTCACCACTTCATGTTCCATCCCATCCATGGGAAAGTATCTCCATGGATTTTGTAGTGGGTTTACCAATGTCAAAAGGGGGTCATGACTGTTTGTATGTTGTAGTGGATAGTTTTAGCAAGATGTGTATATTGATGCCATGTAAAAAGTATATCACTACTGAGTATACTACTAATCTCTTCTTTCAGTATGTTTGGATTCACTTTCGGTTACCCACATCCATTATCTTGGATCAAGATACTCAATTCCTTGGGGATTTTTGGACAAGCTTGTGGAGAATGATGGACACCAAATTGAAGAGAAACATTGCTTTCCATCCACAGAATGATGAACAGACAGAGGTTGTAAACCGAACAATGGTACTTTTTCTTCAAGGCTACTACAGCAAGCATCATAAGTTATGGGATGAATAGATACCCTATGTACCACATGCTTACAACCGAGCCTTACATTCCTCCACTTAGTGTTCACCTTTTGAGACATGTTTTGGGTAACTATCTAAAGTTCCTTTGGACTTGATGTATGGGATAGATTCATATTCAAATGAAGAAATAAATGAAGAAAGGGCTTGCAAGTTCATTCAGAGGATCCAACAGGTACATCAAGCAGTCAGGGAACAGTTGGAGAAAATTCAAGCACAGTATAAAGCTCGACATGACAAACATAGGGTTGATCATCAGTTCCTAGTTGGAGACTGGGTATGGCTTCACAATAGGAAGGAGAGATTGAAGGGTGAAGGTAAGAAAATCAAGCCCATTTTCTATGGAACCTTCACTATTTTGGAGAAAAGTGGTACCAATTCTTTTCATCTGGATCTTCCACCATATATGCAGATTTATCTAGTTGTAAATGTAGAGAACTTGAAACTTTTTGAGCCTCCCTTGATCATGGATCAGGATGAGGAAGTTTCAGTACCGTCAGTTGATGATATTGATCCTGAGTACTTAGATGAGTTAAATAAATATATCATCCTAGACAAAAGGATAAGGACTTCACGTAGGGGTGATGTTGATTATCTTCGAGTAGGCTTAAATGACACACATCCAAGAAAGACAAAGTGAATTGAGAAGGACAAAGTGAGGGAACTCTTCTGTCAATTATCTGTTGATTGATGAAATATTTTGGTGGTCCAAAAATCTCTTAGTGGGAAGGTGTGATCAAAAAATGATCCAGAGAAGACTAAGAACAACTCAAAACTCACAAAAGCAACTCAGGATGCTCAGAATGGCCTCGACAGACAGAGAAAGGGAAAAAAAATCAAATTTCATGTAACTTAGTGAAAATGACATCATCGCAAAGAACACGTCGCAAGATTTCGAACAATGCAAATGACTCAAAAAACAGAGTTATGGATCGAAACATATTCGGGTTCAAAGTTTGGTCAACCTAGCCCAATCAACAGGGGATGAGTCAGCATCTATACTACTGATGTCAGCATCAGTGTGGATGATGTCGACATCCGTACAACATACATGGCATGAGAAGGAGGTGATACGTGTCATGCTGATATCATCATGACATCAACATGGTGATGTGGCAGCACTATATGCTGCCATGTGTCACTCATATTTGGCATTTCTAGGTTATTATGTGGACTAGTAAGATTGCACCACATGGCAGGCCATACAGTCTGTACAATGATGTGGCACTGACATAGCGGGTTGATTTGGCAGCTGAAGTGGCATCCGTAAAGTGATCAGGCAGGCTGATAGTACATTGGTTGATGTGGTCCAATAGGTGGTTGCCACGTGGCCTAGTCACGGGCTTCCATGTGGCAGTGGGAAATTGCCCAATGAGAATCCGTGATCAAAAATTCAAAAAAAATAAAGATTTGGCGAGTCCGTTGAATCTGGCAACCAACCACGGGATAGTGTGTGTGTGTATATATATATATATATATATATATATATATATTGCAACAGTCAATCCAAAAGGGGAGGTCCGTGGGTTTGACCCCGAGACCTCCCCCCATTATAACACCTTAATATATGCACCATAACCAACAGGCCAACGACCCCACTTTGTAAACAACACCATTTTTATTATTTAAAAAATGCATCCGTCGAGTGCTGGGAGGAGGGAACGCATGGGTATGGTCGGGCATGCAGCTCGGGAAAAATAATCATCACTTATTGCAAGTTGCAGGGCACAAAAACCAAGACAAAATTCTTCTTGGGCCTCGGAGTGCCAGAGTTGGATTGAGGCATGAAGATAGTCATTTTTGGGTAATTCGACGCCACAAATTCAGTGGAGCTATCTGTTTTATGATATGAACAATACTTCTATAGCTTGATTTCATAATGAGGCATGCATATGTATTTTGCCAAATTATTTAGTTGAGTTAATAAGAAGGCCTACCCATTTGAGAGCAGGACTCGGAGACGTAGTCCACCAGGGAAGAACTCTATTATCAAGTTTTTGTGTTCAGATTTGATGCTTATGTATCTTCATTATTGATATTTTCCTTCTTTAATGGAACACTTTAGTTTATGTTCATTTAATTCAATTCTTTATAAGTCACTCGATGAAAAGATCCTCGATCACTAGTATAAGTTAGATAAACAATTTAATCTTATACCAATGGGAGGCTACCCTATGACCATACTAAGAAATCCATATAAGTATATGGTGGCCATGTTATGAAGGTTATAAGGATATCCATATGCCTCCAAATCCTTGCTATCATATATTCCCCTCATTCACTATTGTGCAGATGAAGGATCATCTTTCAACTGGGCTAACATTATGTCATCCAACTTAGCAGAGGTATCCCATCAGTTTTGGAAGCACAACTTGAGAATTTTCCAAACTTTAATATGTCCTCATACCTCATGGATAATGTGTGTTTCACACCAATACCCAAATATGGGATGGGCATAGAAACTAACAGACTCAACGATACACATGTACTGCAAGGTATTTTGGGAGAAAAAATACAGGATAGAATACATAATATCTGTGAGAACTTCATGACCCCATTGTATGAGTTCATATTTTTCTCACCAACCCCATGTATGACTGACAAAGCGTTGGTCGTAATCAGGAGTATAGGAAATTGGTACATGATAGAACGTGGAACATACATCAGGATATACATGGACATGAAATCACTGCATCTACTGTCCTAATTTGTCCCAGACAAATTAGTGCTCTAGGAGGTATCCTATTAGATGGTAATCAAAAAAGTCAGATAAATACTCTATGGGGATAAGAAATCTATATGGCCCCTGCTCCCATTATGGATTGGTGCTTACTCACTCAACAACACCAAGAAGGATCGGGACAAAGTGGATACACTGCTCTCATACCACTTCGGGGAAGACAGGTTCAAGAGGCACAACCTGAAGAAAATAGTCAAGGACCACTTTAATAAGATTGAAATTCCTTGGGAATATACTTCATAATATTGGGAGGAGAAAGAGGTCCATTACAGATCTAGGAACTATGACAAAGTAATTAATAAAATACAAGGAAAACCTATCGGAAGGATTGTCTATAATCATACTAAGAAAGCCATATCAATATATGGTGGTCATGCTATGTAGGTTATATGAAGATCCATATGCCTCCAAATCCTTGCTATCATATATGCCCCTCATCCACTATTGTGCATACAAAGGATCATCTTTCAATTGGGCTAACATTATGTCATCCAACTTATCAGAGGCATCACATCAGTTGTGAAAGAACAACCCAATACTTTTCCAAACCTTCATATGTCCTCATACCTCATAGATAATGTGTGTTTCACACCAATACCCAAATATGGGATGGGAATAGAAACTAACAGACCCAATGATACACATATACTACAAGGTATTGTGGGAGAAAAAATACAGGATATAATATCATAATATCTGTGAGAAATTTCTGACCCCATTGTATGAGTTCATCTTTTGCTCGCCAACCCCCTATATGACTGAAAAAGTGTTGGTTGTAATCATGCGTATAGGATATTGGTACCTGATATAACATGGAACATACATCATGATATACATGGACATGAAATAACTGCATCTACTACACCGATTTTTCCCAGACAAATTAGTGCTCTAGGAGGTATCCTATCATACGGTAATCAATAGAGTCAGGTGAATACTCTATGGGGATAATAAATCTATATGGCCCCTTCTCCCATTATCAATTGGTTCTTACTCATTCAACAAAACCAAGTGAGATCATAATGTAGTTTATACACTTCTCTTATACCACTTTAGGGAAGAGAGGTTCGAGAGGCACGACTGGAAGAAAATAGTCATGGAACACTTTAATAAGATTGACGTGACCTGGGAATATACTTCATAATATTAGGAGGAGGAAAATTTCCATTATGGAGCTAGGACCTATGAAAAATTAATTAATTAAAGAAAAGGAGAACCTATCAGAAGGATTGTCGATGAAGAAAAAGAACACGAGGAAGTAAAGAAAAAAGTAGAAGAAGCAACAATAAAGGCATTGAATGCAACTACTTCCAAGAAATCAGGATCACCAGAAGAAGAAGAGATAGTAATAGAGAAKAAGAGTAGAAATAAAGAGAAGACACATAAGAAAAAAGAGGATGTTACAGAGTAGAAAAGGAGAATTGATCARGCCAAAGCTAAGGCTAAAGCAAATGTGGGAGCAAAAGAAACTASTAACGTTGCAAAAAGGGAAACTGAAGAACAACACAAGAAAGACGATGAAGAAAGAAATAATGATTCTTCATCGATGGAAACTCATATCCCAAAGATACCAATAACAAGTGTCAGTRGAAATACATAGTTCAATGGGATAGTTTTGGGGATTTGTACTCTGTTTAGACCAAGTGAAGTACCCAACTTAAAGGAGTTCGCATACAAAAATACATCTGGTAGGATTGTGTAAGAGAAAATAAGAAAAGTACTAGTCACACAAGGAAATCCAATGTTAGTCCTCACACAGACCCTAGTGAAATAAAATGTTAGTGAATACCAAGTCTCCATAGCATCTGTCGGCACCGCTTTCATGACGGTGATGGAAGATAATTTCAAGAACTTATACCGCCAAAATCTAGAAAAGTATGCATGAATCAGGGAGCTAGAGGAACAACTCAGACGAGTAAAGATAGATGAGAGTAGCTTGAAAATATTCAAAGCTAATGTAGAGAAGGTCAAGGCAGAGCTAGGAGAATCCATTGTGGATATGTATTCCCATTTGCACATATTTCAATAGATGGCAGCTACTATTATGGAACAACATGGAAAATTTCAAGTAAAAAATACCTAGTTTAATACCATATAGGAAGGCATAAGTGTTATTAAAAGATGAATAAAAAAGAACCCAGATGAACTAGTCCATATTCCACCTCCCTCAAGCATAGACAAAAAGGTAGATCTCACTTCTCTATATTTCTTCCAGTAAACTGGGAAAAGATCAGACAAAGAAACAACCATCTCAATTGCAATTTGTTCATGACTGCACAAGGACGCACAAGAGCTAGAAATTAGAAAGACTTCTATTATGGAAGAAATAATATTAAAAATAAAATATAGTAAGAGTTGTAGGAGAGAGGTAACATAATCAACCACCAGGATGACTATGGGATTAAATGAACAACATGTCAAGCCTTCATGGCTACACTAGAAAAAGACATGAAAACTCTTGAAGACAACACTATTATGCATCAAGATACCCTTAATAAGTTGACATACTATCCTATCATGGCCTTCTATGATTAGATGGAGATATGGACAACATACATCAGGGACAAGAGTCCATGAATAAGATAAAATAGCAATTTGAAATTGTTGTTAACTGTATTTTATTTCTTATTTTTCCAACTAGTTTCATCTTTGTCATTTTCCTTACATGTGTCACAAATAAAGTAAAAGGAGCTAAAAGGTTTCTTTTTTTCTTGAGGAATGCAAGAAGTCACTTTCAGGAGTCAGGAATAATTGTATAAATAAGGGATGGGACCCATTTTGAAAGGGATCTTAAAGAATTGTATAGACTCAATAACTATTTCAAGGAAGTATCTTGTGTTAATGAATATTGAGAATCCCTCAAGGCCATATTTTGATAAAGAGAAGAACTTATGTGTATTGTTGTTTACTGTGAACTATTTCCAACATAATTTTTGTTAGTCACATGCACTGTAAGGACATACCTTGCTTATAGAATTTTTTGGTGCAATCTATGTTACTCTTGTAGTTTTTTTCATTCATTCTTATTCTTAATGTCCTAAGCACATGAGTTGTTGTTGTATGCATAAATATAATTTATAATTTTCTGGTTATATATTTGTATGCATGTGTTTCTAATTGTGCACCTTTATGAAAGATATCTGATTGGGGTTTTGTAGAGTTTTGTTTCATTACAACTCATTCAGATATGATAGTTTTCTCCTATCTAGGATATGATAGATTAAAAGTATATTAGATTTCCTTTATGTATTTATATAGTGTTCATATACATATTTTTCTTGCATAACCATCCATCTTTCACACTCATAACTAGTAATGGCATCCGAGCCAAAATCCGGGTGGGTCTCTTAAACCAAATGGTGCATAGTCTAATCGAGACCATGTATCGGGGAGAACCCCTTATTGTTGTTGAGAATTTCCACCCTGTCAATAGGATTCCATGTAGATTTTGAACTATTTCCATGAATGTTGCGAATATTGCACTTGATTTAAAAGGATGAGAAAAAGAGAAAAAAAATGGGCATACTTCTCAATCGATCCACTACTACCATGATACTAGTCTTTCCTTTATATTTGAGTAAAACTGTAATAAAATCCATTGAAACTTATTTTCAATGTTGACTTGGTATAGGTAATAGTTGTAGGAGACCTGTCGTCTTGATTGTCTCTCCCTTATTCTATTGGAAAACCAGACATTTAGAAACAAACTTTTGAACATCATTTTTAAGACCTTGCCAGAAAAAAATACTTCTTGATCTTGTGGTAAGTTTTCAAGAACCCTAAATGTCCTCATATAGGATAATTGTGCAATTCCAAAAGGACCTTTTGTTTGAGTAGGGGATTCTTAAATAAATATAGGTGATCAAGATACCATAGCATATCATTATCCCATACAAATTTATTTAATGCACTGGGGTCTTTTTGTAGTTGTTGAATGATCTTTCATACCTCTTGATCCAACTTCCATTCTATCCTTTCTTTTTCCACCCAATCAAATTGCAAAATAGAAATAGAACATATTGAACCCTTTGTTTCTTCTTTCCTTGAAATTGAATCTACCACAATATTATGTTTTCCTTTCTTGTAGATAATTTCAAAGTCATAACCTAGCACCTTTGTAACCCAATTTTGTTTCTCTTCTGAAGATAATCCTTGCTCCAGGAAATACTTCAAACTATCATGATCTGTTTTTACTTTGAAGTGTCTTCATATTAGGTAAGGGAACCATTTCTTAACTGCATGTAATATGTGTTGAGTATATTGTCATTGATGTCAAGGGTGTGGCAACTAGTTTGTATCAAAGTCAATAGATAATTTAAATGCATAGAGTATGTTTGAGGGAAGCATTCACATGATGAGGCTACACATATCTCCATTTTATACAGATGCTACAACAAATAAATAAATCAGCAAGGATTCTCTTCTATATGCAATATATATCTATTAAGTACTTGCAAAAGTGCATGGAAAAAACATAATTCCCCATTGGTGGGCACAGGTCAATTTTGAGGAAAAGCCCATTTTTGGAAAGTAAAGTGTAATTTGAAAAAAGATAGCTGGAAGGAAAAGCAGCACATGTAAGAAAAAACTGCATAAAAAGGAGGAAAGAATGCAAGGCACATATGTAGTAAGACCTAACCATGTTAGGGTTAGGGTTTTGGCAAGAGATTGTAATGGATAATAAGACTGTAAAAAAGTATAAATAAGTACCTAAGAGGTCTAGGACAGGGTTGTCGATGGTGGTTATTTCTTGGAAGTGGGTTCCAAGTTAATTCTGACTTGTAAGAAACTCGTGTGATACCTTTTTGTAAGTTGATTAAGTTGTAGAAGATTCAGGTAGCTGTTGGTCTCCAGTTTTGATCATGTTTTTGCCTATATTATATTCCAAAGACCTCCATTTCTATACCCAATACCACCCTTTTGGCCTTGTTTTGATATAATTGACATCTCCCTACCACTCAATGGGGCTACTTAAGGTATCTTTACATTTCAAGCTATTTTTATGCATTTTGATGCTTTAAATTGATATTGGAACTAATGTCGCTTGGGTT
>JZKD02S1593776.1:11115-70244 GCA_000966675.3 Picea glauca
CAATTTACTATTTTTAGCAGTTTTTAACTTTCGGGGCCATTTTGAGGACCTAAATGAAGGTTTTTCGGAATATATATTCTCAATGATATCCAAAGGCTCTTATTGATCCTCCAAAATTAATCTCCTCAATGATATATTTCCAAGGAGCTATCGTGCACCCCAAACGAAGATTGTATGCCAAAGTTATGTCCCCGGGAAGTTGATACACCAAACTACCCAAAACGGGGTCCACAAAAGTGTTGGATTTTCAGCTTATGGGATTAGGGTTTTGGATTTTATTTACAATAAAAATTCCTTTGGAGCCTCATTGTAAGAAAATATCCTTGCAAATGTGAGTAGCCATCACATCTCTTCTCATAGATAAGCTACCACCATTCTAGCGAGTCTTTCACTCTGTATTTTTACAGTCTTTGTACATTTTCGCTCATTAATAGAAAATTGTTTATTACTATAGCTTTGTGTTTATGGTTTCATCCCTGATACATTTGTGTAATATTATTGGATATCCACGATATCTCTGTATATTTATTTATTATATCTCTGCTCTCATTTCATGCCGAAAATAATCTGGATCAGTGGTATCAGAGCAAGATGCTCTTGATTGTTTTTTAGTGCATGTTCCCGATGAGGTCCGAATATAGCAAGTTGGGTCTCGATCTTTTGTCTCTTGAATAAAATTTCTCTCGCACACCCAGGAAACCCTCCATGGCGGAAGAAAAGAAAAAAGATAGAGCAAATGATTCTATTAATCTGTTGTTTGAGCAAGCTCTAACGCGACAGAGGGACGAAACGATGGAGAATTTTTCCCACATCCTTCAATGCCTACTGATAACAAAAGGAACATATTCATCAAATAACCACTTTGTTGGCACATCACCCTTCAAGGTACAAGTTAATTTTGATATTCTCATATTTGAAGGACAGATAGATGTGGATGACCTAGAAAAACGGTTAAATATGCTAGAAGGTTATTTCTCTGTTCATAATTTCTCCGACAGGGAAAATATCACCTTCACACTCCTTAAGGATCTCCCCCATGTCAAAAATTGGTGGGAAACTTACTGGAAGCAAAGTTCCATAGAGGAGTCTGAAATATATGGGTTCGATCCTACTTGGGATTTTTTTGTGGATGTGGTAAAGTAACAATATTACCTTGTTGGTAACTATGAGGAACAGTACATGAGATGGACCAGACCGCAGCAAGAGAAGGGCCAAGAAGTTTCAAAGTTCACCAATACCTTCCATACCTTGCGCACCAAGATGGGTATCAAAGACTCTGAAATACATTTGGTTCTAAAATATCGTGGGCTCTACACAGATACATCCAAACTAAAATGGATTTTCTGGACATCTCATCACTCGATGTTGTTTATCGATATGTTCTTAAAATCGAGCAGAAATTTAAGCACGAGAAAAAAAAAAGTTTGTGTATGTAATTCCACAACATCTAAAGTATGATAAATATGTCCCTAACAAACAACCCCCCAAAAACTAGTCCAAGCCATAAGAAAAGAAGGGTCACAAAAAGAAGAAGAAGGGAACCAGAAAATGGTGTGATTTCCACAAAAACCCCTAGCACAACACTGATGAATGTCACTCAAAACAATCATTAGTGGCCACAATCAAAGAAAATGAACCAAACCCTAATTTTGAATCTGATTCTGAAAATACTGATAGAAGAAAAATAATTTACGCAAACCCCACTACTATTGTCATGACTGCAACAATTTAACCAGAAGAACCAATAGATCCTAAAGAGGGGGAGCGCCTTTTTCATTCATGGATGTGGTTTAAGGGCACCCCACTACATTTTATTATTGATAGTGGAAGCCAGAAGAACCTCATCTCAACAGAGGTCGTCAAATAGTTGGGATTGCCGACAACACCACACCCGCAACCATGCAACATTGGGTGGCTTTTCCAGGGACGATATCTTTGTGTCGTCCATCAATGTTGATTGTCATATGGCATCCATACCTTTAAGGACAAGGTATTATGTGATGTTTCCCCATTGGATGTTTATGATATTCTCTTGGGTTAGCCATATATGTGAAAGCGTCATATTATTTATGATTCGACCTCATAGTATCATGTTTACTCTGGGGGGCCATCTCTACAAGATACCAGAGGTAATTCCGAAGATTGTCCCACCTAAAAATGTCGCAAGTTGGTATCTCACACTACAGCATTCAACTTCTTCACAGTCTGTTCAAAGCGTGAACAAAAGAACACCACTGCAGCCTCAGTCTAAGCACATTTTATCCAACTGAAGCAGGTCGAAAAGATTGAAGCATAGTGTAAAGATTTTTTTTTCACATAGGCATCCCATGTAGCTAGACTGGTTAAAAATTTCCAACCCTTCCATCTACAAGTTCATGATAACCTTTAAAAATCTAAGCAGCACAACTTCTCCAACAAGGCAAGCAACTCATCAAGATGCAGATTCAACAAACTCGTTTCCCTCTCCCGCAGGAACTTAACAAAATGGAGATCATTTCTTCATAATGAGGGAGGATTATTCTAGGTGGATATCTATGTCCACCCACCTTTTCCAACTCGCTCAAAATAGTTATCTGGCAATTTTGGCAATTTACTATTTTTAGTAGTTTTTAACTTCTGAGGCCATTTTGAGGGCCTAAATGAAGGTTTTTCGATATTAAAATTCTAAATTATAGCCAAAGGCTCTAATTTATCCCCAAAATGAATCTCCTCGACGATACCTTTCCAACGAGCTATCATGCACCCCAAACGAAGATCATAGGCCAAAGTTGATACACCAAACTACCCAAAACGGAGTCCACAAAACTATTGGATTTCTATCTTTCGAGGTTAGGGTTTTGGATTTTATTTATGATAAAAATGCCTTTGGAGCCTCATTGTAAGATATTCTCCTTGAAAATGCGAGTATCCATCACATCTCTTCTCAGAGATAAGAAACCACCATTCTAGCGAGTCTTTCACTCTGTATTTTTATAGTCTTTGTACATTTTTACTCATTAATAGAAAATTGTGTATACTGTATCTCTATGTTTATGGTTGCATCCCTGATACATTTATGTAATATTATTGTATATCCACAATATCTCTATACATTTATTTATTATATATCTGCTCTCATTTCATGCCAAAAATAATCTGGATCAGTGGTATCAGAGAAAATTTCTCTTGATCGTTTTTCAGTGCATGTCCCGGATGAGGTCCGAATATACAAGTTGGGTCTCAAGCTTGTCTCTCTTGAAGACAATCGCTCTCGCATGCCCAGGAAACCCTCCATGGTGGAAGAACAAAAAATCATGGAGAAACGATTCTATTAATCTGTTGCTTGAGAAATATCTCATGTGACAGAGGGACAAAATGATGGAGAATTTTTCCCACATCCTTCAATGCCTGCCTATAACAATAGGCACATATTCATCAAGTGGCCACTTTGGAAGCACCTCACCCTTCAAGGTACAAGTTAATTTTGATATTCCCATAGGTTAAATTTGCTAGACGGTTATTTCTTTTTTCATAATTTCTCCGACAGAGAAAAGATCACCTTTGCACTCCTTAAGGCTCTCCTGCATTTCAAACATTGGTGGGAAACCTACTGGGAGAAAAGTTCCATAGAGGAGTCTGGAATATATGGGGCCAATTCCACTTGGGATTTTTTTGTGGATGTAGTAAAGGAACAATATTACCCTGTTGGCAACCTTGAGGACTAGTACATGAGATGGACCACACTACGGCAAGAGAGGGGCCAAGAAGTTGTGGAGTTCATCAATACCTTCCATACCTTTTGCACCAAGTTAGGTATCAAAGACTCTGAAACAAATTTGGTTCTTAAATATCGTGGGGCTTTACATAGATACATCCAAACTGAAATGTGTTTTATGGACATCTCATCACTCGGTGTTGCTTATTGATATGTTGTTAAAATCGAGAAGAAATTTAAGCACTAGAACAAATGGGAGATCGGGTCTACAATTCTTCAACATCCAAAGTATGATACAGATGACCCTAACAAACAACGCCCCGAAAACTAGTCCAAGCCACAGGAAAAGAAGGGTCATAGAAAGACGAAGGACACCAAAAAATGGTGCGATTTCCACAAAACCTTGGCACAACACTGATGAATGTCGCTCAAAAAAATGATTATAGGCCACGATCAAAGAAAAGGAGCCAAAACCTGATTCAAAATCCGATTATGAAAATACTGATAGAAGAAAAATCATTGACAGAGACCCCAATACTATTGTCGCGACCACAACAATTCAACCCAAAACCCAACAAATCTTGAAGAGGGGGAGTGTATTTTTCATTCACAGATGTGGGTGAAGGGCACCTCACTTAATTTTATTGTTTATAGTGGAATCCATAAGAACCTCATCTCAACAAAGGTCCTCAAACAATTGAGATTGTCAACAACGCCACACCCACAACCATACAACATTGGGTGGTTTCACCAGGGATGAGATCTTTGTGTCAACCAACAATGTCGATTGTCATACAATATCCATACCTTCAAGGTTGAAGTATTATGTGATGTTTCCCCACTGGATGTCTRTGATGTTCTCTTGGGCCAGCCATATATGTGTAAGCGCATGTTATTTATGAGTCTCGACCCTGTAGTGTCATTGTTACTCCGGGGATCATCTCTACAGGATACTAGAGGTAATTCCSAAGATTTTCCAACTTAAAAAGTGTTKCAAGGTAGTATCTCATACTACAAAATTCATCTTATTCACAGTCTGTTCAAAGCGTGAATAGTAGAACACCACTGTAGCCTYAGTCCAAGCACCTTCTATCCAATAGAAGCAGGTCGAAAATATTGCAGCATAGTGTAAAGATTCATTTTGCACATAGGAATCCCATGTAKCCAGATTGGTTAAAAATGTCCAACCCTTCCATCCASAGGTTCATGACAACCTTCAAATATCTAAGCAACACAACTTCTCCAACAAGGCAAACAACTCATCAAGATGTAGATTAAACAAACTCTTTTCTCTCTCCCCCGGGAACTCAACACAATGGAGACCATTTATTCGTAAGGAGGGAGGATTGGTTTGGGTGGATATTGGTGGCCACCCACCTTTTCCAACTCGCTCAAAATAGTTTTTTGGCAATTTTGACAATTTACTATTTTAGCAGTTTTTAACTTCCGGGGCCATTTTGAGGGCCTAAATGAAGGTTTTTTGGGATCAAGATTCTAAATCATATCCAAAATATTTGATTGAGCCCCCAAAACGAATCTCCTTGACTATACCTTTCCAATGAGCTATCATACACCCCAAACGAAGATCATATGCCAAAGTTACACCCCCAGGAAGTTGATACACCAAACTACCCAAAAACGAGGTCCACAAAACTGTTGGATTTTCATCTTCTAGGGTTAGAGTTTTGGATTTTATTTATGATAAAAAGGCCTTTGGAACCTCATTGCAATATCATCTCCTTGCAAATGTGAGTATCCATCACATCTCTTCTTAGAGATAAGCTACCACCATTCTAGCAAGTCTTTCACTCTATATTTTTATAGTCTTTGTACATTTTTACTCATTAATAGACAATTTTGTGTTATTGTATCTCTGTTTTTATGGTTTCATTCCTGATACATTTATGTAATATTATTGTATATCCACAATATCTCTGTAAATTTCTTTATTATATCTTTTCTCTCATTTCATGCCGACAATAATCCGGATTAGTGGTATCAGAGCAGGGTGCTCTTAATCATTTTTCAGTGCATGTCCCCGATGAGGTCCGAATATAGAGAGTTGGGTCTCAAGCTTGTATCTCTTAAAGAAAATCTCTCTCACATGCCCAAGAAACCCTCCATGGAGAAAGAAAATAAAAATATTGAGCAAATGATTCTATTAATCTGTTGCTTGAGAAAGCTCTCACGCGACAGAGGGACGAAATGATGGAGAATGTTTTCCACATCCTTCAACGCATGTCAATAAAAACAAGCACATCTTCATCAAGCAACCACTTTGGAGGCACCTCACCCTTCAATGTACAAGTTAATTTTGATATTCTCATATTTAAAGGACATATAGATGTGGATGCCCTAGAAAAATGGTTAAATATGCTAAAAGGTTATTTCTCTGTTCATAATTTCTCCGACGGGGAAAATATCACCTTTTTCACTCCTTAAGGCTCTCCCCCATGTCAAACATTGGTGGGAAACTTACTAGGAGAAAATTTCCATGGAGGAGTTTGGAATATATGGGGTTTATCCCACTTGGGAGTTTTTTGTGGATGTGATAAAGGAATAGTATTACCCTGTTGGCAACTATGAGGACCAGTACATGAGATGGACCACACTGCAGCAAGAGAGGGGCCAAGAAGTTACAGATTTCACCAATATTTTCCATACCTTGTGCACCAAGCTAGGTATCAAAGACTCTGAAATGTATTTGGTTCTGAAATATCATGGGGCTCTACACAGATACATCCAAACTTAAATGGATTTTCTAGACATCTCGTCACTCGGTGTTTCTTATCAATATTCTATTAAAATCGAGCAGAAATTTAAGCACCAGAACAAATGGGAGTTTGGGTATGAAATTCCATGACATCCAAATTATGATAACGACATCCCTAACAAAAAACCCCCCAAAAACCAGTCTAATCCACGAGAAAATAAGGGTCATAGAAAGACGAAGGACACCAAAAAATGGTGTGATTTCCACAAAAAACCCTAGAACAACACTAATGATTGTCACTCAAAACAATCATTAGTCGCTGAGATCAAAGGAAATGATCCAAACCTTGATTAAGAATCTGATTCTAAAACTATTGATAAAAGACAAATCATCGACTAAGACCCCACTGCTATTGTCGCAACCGCAATAATTCAACCAGAAGAACCAATAGATCCTGAATTGGGGGAGCGCATTTTTCATTCACAGATGTGGTTGAAGGGAACCCCACTACATTTTATTGTTGATAGTGTAATATCGAAGAAACTCATTGTTGTACCATTTTCATCACCTAAATGATCAAAATAATGACACTTACAAGTCCAGTTGGGTTAGCCAGATAGGACAAAAATGAGTGCAAGATTTAGAAACATCAAGAACAATAAGAAAATAAATAACTAATCTAATAAAAATTAAATAAACTAAACTGAAATGCATAGGGAAAATAGAACAAAAGAAAGACCGATATTCATGCCACCAATGGATAGATTGTATTGGTGGGAAAACACCAAAGAGAAAGGGGGACTTATGGGTCCCCTCTTCGTCCAAGGGAGGGCTCTTGAATGCCCAATGATTGAGATCTTATTACAAATAGAAAACTAAAAGGAAATGGTGAATAAATATAAAGCTCATTCACTCAAGAGGTGACGTGAATAGCCTAATGAAATGATGTTTATATGCTCCAATAAGGACAGAGGTTCCTTACATGAGAATAGAGGCAACATAACAATACAAATAGATTCTTAGAAATATAGTGCACCCATGGCCTATTTTTATAGCAAAGTTTTGAGGCATTATCCAACCGGTCTTTAGTGTGAACAAGGGGCTCTTTAGGGCACCTTTAGGTCTTTGACCATCCCCCCACTTTGATTCATCTCGGATTTGGGGGTCAAATCAACTTGGGAGTTGAACCAAAAGTGGGTGGGAGGCCGACCAAAATCATTAATGTGCCATTCTGAAGTGTGCACGACTTTTTGCATCCACAGTTGCGCATCGGGTGCATGTGTGCTTTTTCGACGTTTTTGACTGGTGCACGTGCACGCGCTTCCTTTTCATTATGAGTGCATGTTGATTTTATAACCAATTGTATAGTTTGTGCCCTTTGGAAATGTGTTTTTTGGACCATGGATGAACTCATAGGTGTTTGGAGATGCTGTATTTTTGTAACCATTTGCAGATGAAATTTCAGTAATAATATATGCCCCCTTATGTGTGAGGTTAGGAGCATACGGATAGCCGAAATACATCAATGTTTCTTCTATTGAGAGTACCATTGTAATATAGAGTGTTGAGAGGAATTGCAAGAGTGACCCATTGGAGGGAGAGGGGAACTTGTGGGACCCAAACCTTTCGCTAAGGTGTGAAAAAAAAAACTGTGTACAAACGAGGCGGGCATGCCCCATGCTCGTGTCATGTAACTAAAAAAATATGTAAGACAGTAACTAAAGTAGTATGTTGATGTAGATAACTGCAGCACCCTCCGGGGCAGTTTGATAATGGAAGAGGATGATTCTGATGGTGAACATACTCTGAAAAGAGGCAATGAAACCTGTAAGAAGTGTTGATAATTCACGGGCATTGATAGCTCAACAAATTTAAGAGGTCTTCGACAAATATAAAAACAACTACAATAATCGCAAAGTAAGACCCACTGTAACATGAGATAAAGTTGAAGTCGAATGTTATGGGGGTCAACGATAGAAGAGAACAATGGTGTTTTTCTCTGTGTTGTGCGAGACTCCTCATTGTAAAGGGAATGAGAGTCAAGATACTGTCGCCCTCCTAGAAACTGTGTTGATGTCGACAGAAAGGGAGATGTGACTCTAAGAAGCAAAGGGCTTCATGAAATCCACTAGATGAAATCAAGAACTGATGAGGATCATGGATGAGGGAAAGAGGCGATGAGACTCTAGGCTGCCCTTGGTTGGGGATATAGGTGAAGTATGAGTGGCAACAACCATGAAACTGAATCTAGTGTCAAGGGGACAACTAGATCTGAGTTAAATTGTGTTAGAGGCATGAAAAAGTGGAAAAACTCAGAGATCATAGGTATATGGACCGTGGGATACTCCGGGTTTATGGATGAGTTCAAGTAGAGTAGGAGGTAATGAATGCCCCAACCAAGGGCAACACAGGTTGCATTGACGAAAAAGGAACGTCAATAAGGGAGACAACAAAAAGCTAGATAAATGCGGGAAACAAAGGCTTTGTACAATTACCAAATAAATAAAGAATAATTTGGGATAAGTGTGCATTACAAAAATAGGTGCCCCAGTGCAAGATGGCTTGGCCTGTGAGAGCGCAAGTTGTGTGGAAAATTGGTGGAGGGTGGGGGCCCCATAGGTGGGTTTTTGTATGAGGTAAATGAGTGGAGGGGAATTTGTAGATGGGAAATATGATTATGGATGAAATGGAGGGTGAATGATACTACAGAGGTGCAGTTAAATGATAATCAGTAGGAGATGTCCTAGGAGTCCATTGGGAAATCTAGAAAAATGAGGAGAAGGAGTATGTAGCTGATTCACGAACATGAGTAAGACTATCGGGACTCCCATCCTTAGGGGGTGAAAGAAGCATGAGTGTCAAAGTTCCAAAAAGGGGGCCATGAATGGGACAACTCATGGAGGGGAGAATGCTACTGGGTGACAGTACTAAAAACATATCGGAGTGAGAGTACTGTAGAGTTGGATGGAGGGATCCTAGAGGCGAATGTCGGAGGGTGTGAATGGGAGTTGCAATGGATATTAAGAGGGAATGACTACATGTTAGTGTTGATCATATACCCGAATGGGCTACGTTGGTGTGTGATGACCAAGTACCTGCACACATGAAAACCAAATACCCAACGTGAAAAATATCTGAAAATAAAGAACATAGAAAAGTTATTGGATAATTTTGAACATGAGCATGCATACCTGGGTGGGATGTGAGAAAAAGGCTCCTCGGGGGCCAAGGAAAGATGGTGACCTAGGGAATGTGACTATGTAGGTGGAAGGATCTTGATTTCGTGGTTGAAGATGGATCAAAAAATGAACGACTGGAGCTCCTGTAATTGAGTATGGAAGTTTTGGCAAAAGGGACTATATATAGTTGTAGGGCCCACATTGCCACCTCATTTGTGCTTGTGGCTATAGTGAGTTGACAAGATTTTTGAGAGGATATTTGGAGATTCTAGTAGTTTGAGCTAGCCGATCCGAGGTTTGTGAGAGACAATTTAGTGGTCATATCCTCCTGCATAGTAATTATGATTTCTTTTGTGGGCAGGGTCATACAGAGGGACTTTGTGAGGGTGGGCCCCCCACTGCACAGGCGATTGAATGATTCACGCACATGAGTGTGTGACTATAATTGGAATAATCATGCACGGGGGCACTCGAATAGGGAAAAAAAGTGTGCATTAGGTGCATGCCTATTCAAAGCACAGTTGCGCATGCGTGCGCAGTTGTGTTCCTGACAGTTGTGCATGTGTGCGCGACTGTGTAGCGGACATGCACGCTTGAATGCACATCTGTGTGTGTGACAAGAGCACATGCATGCACCCCTTTATCACCTATAGTTGTGCATGAGTGCACAAATATGGGATTAACAAGCATGCATATGTGCACGCCTGTTGGGAAAACAGTCGCGCCCTTGAGGTAAAGCTGAGGGGTGTAAAAACTTATCTTTTTGGAGATTTTAGTGTTTTTATGGGTTGTGATGTCTGATCAAGTAATGTATATGTGGATGTAGGTGACCATTTTGACGATGCCAATCCATTGGAAGGAGATAGACTGGGCACACCTAAGAGAGGCGGTGAGAGATGAGAAGCCGCCTATGTGGGGACCTTTGGCAACCTGTGGGCTGCTAAAGTTTTTTTACTGTTCACTAGTGCGGGCACATGAGTACCTACTGCAGTTCGTGATATTGATGTGGAGCCCAGATCTGCAGTGTTTTATTGTGCGAGAGGAGAAAATCACATTATTGGTGACCGAGGATGTGTATTGATTGACTGGGCTCCCTTTTCAGGGGATCTCTCTACCGATTGAACCTGTGTTACCTGAGGATGGACAGTTGGATGACCTGGCCCAGACATATTGTTYTGGAGAGGACTTTATGTCAAGATTAGTTGTGAGGGTTGGGGTGATGAAYGCCCTTATGCATCATTGCATTGAATMGATGATTKTGAGAGTGTATTGGTCTCTAGCTACCCARCGGATTAGTGGTGGGAAGTTGAATATCATGCAGAGGGCACTRAGTGGTGAGCAATTTTCTTGGGGTGTGATGCTACACACCAAGATGATAGGGAAAATGAACAAGTTTTGGGCAACCGACTCCGATGAGTTTTCTTTTGGGTCTATCTTGGTGGCCTSGTTTTTAGATAGGGTGCCCATGTTGCACTTGAGAKTCTTGTTGGATGTGTCGAGCGTTCGAGAGCCACGATTGTGTCGGTGGGTAGTGATCTTGGTCCGTCATGGTGGTGGTGAGAGTGGCCATTACTTTATGGCCAAACTTGCATGGGTGTGGCATCAGATGCCACAAATCATACTCCAGTTCCCATATAGTGGGGTGGATTTCCGGGAGGACCCAGAGATGGTGCTACCCCCTGGAGAGGTGTTCAATCGTAGAGGTATGTTGATGTATTTGATGGTTTGTTTTAGATAGTATAGCATATGTTTTATGTATGGATGGATGCTAATGYTATCATTTGGTTGTTGTGTGTACAAACATGTGACCTMGCGGATGAGAGATAGAGTTGGTCAGAGTGCCAATGCATCAGRGGCTCGTGAGACCACCGTGAAGAGAGCCACGGGYAGSGRAGAGATGKCGGTGGGATGAGGTTGYTGCGAGGTCAACCGCTGATGAGAGAGAAGGAAGGAGATGTCTATATGATGACCTCAATGTAGGGTCTTCACATGCTTCTCRGACGAGGGCCGACAAAGAGTTTGAGMATTTTCACCACCAATTGGAGGCGGTATTATAGGGAGTGCCTGAGGGCATGTGGACTCAGATTCAGGATGAGGGAGTCRTGGACYAGTGTGTGGGCCTTCTGACRGAGTTGCAGACCCTGATCCGAAGAGCAGCTATAGCGGGGGTGGCTATGAATAGGTAGTTGCCTCGAGGACCTAAGGGACCTCTAGCTGGTGGGGCACCTCCTCCAGAGAGAGGACYAGGTGGTGGAGCTATAGAGGTGCCATGAGTGCCTCTGTATGTGTATTTTTGTATTTATATATAGGCTTGTGAGCCCATTTGGTATAGGGTGATGTGACATCGATTTTATACTTATAGGGATGAGGTGGTTCACCTGCCTACGGATGATGTACGTGTTGTACTGCTTTTTGTAAACATTGATGGCACATTGATCGATATATATATATATATATATATGGATATACATTTTGTATCTATATGATGTTCACATGTGATGATGGGTTTTTGATGTTATTTTTTATGATGTCTAATCTAGATGCGGTGACAAGATTTTGATAGTTTATGTATATGTACTGGTATCATGATGTGATAAATGCCAATATAACACTAGGTTAGCCATATTATCATCCATTTGATTGAATTGTCTTAGAATATGTGTAAATGTGATTGAATCAAAATGTCGAGATAAAAGTATAACTTGTAGGTATTTGTGGAAGAGGCAAGGATCACGAACATGGTACACATTGTTGAGATGAAGAATCACGAGATGGGAATCTAGTAAGATGCTAAGATAATGAATATGGCGGTGAATGGCCTTGGAAAGGAGGCCAATGATGATTGTGTATTCTACTTGGTTGTTGGTTTCTAAGCCCAAACATATGTCGCTAGAGTGGAGCAGTTCATGTGATGGGGTATAGAGGGCCCAAGCGACCAAAGCGAGATTTTGTGTCCATCGACTAGCTCCGTTGGCATAACCGATGTGGTAGGCCAATGGAGGAGGCATCTGTCAATAACACAAATGGTAGATTAGATGCTAGGCATGGGGGGAAAAGAATATTAAAAACTCTATGAAATGTGTACAAAAAAAAAAAATCCTAGTGTAGAGTGGCTATGCTCAAGCGTAAAATTTCTTTAAGTACAACCCGTTGACGGGTTCTTTGAGAGGATGGCCTTCGGGAGAGGCTAGGATGTATGTGCCTTTAGTGAGGAAATGTTGGATGATGTAAGGTCCATGAATAATGATTCAAATTTTCCATGGCCGAGGGTATCATGAGCGATATCGTAAGCAAGGACAAGGTCGCCTTCGTGGTATGAGTGAAGGTTGACATGGCAATCAAAGGTGGCCTTCGACCATTTTTTGGCTACCTCATTTTTCTATAACGAAGATCGATGGTCTTCATCCAGCGACTCTAATTTCAGCAAATGCTGCTCCATTGGAGCAGTGTTGGGTAATATCTCAATGGTGGTGCGTAAGGTGGGAATTTTTCACTCGATGGGGAGAGTGGCCTTGACCCCATGGACAAGATAAAATGGTGTAAATCCAGTGGTAGGTTTAACTGTTGTGCGATAATCCCAAAGTGCAGAAAATAAGATATGATGCCAATTAGTCTTATGTTTGTTAACCATGTGTTGCAACATGGTTTTGAGGACCTTGTTGACCGCCTCTACCTGTTTGTTGGACTAAGGATAGTATGGGGAGGTGAACTCATGGGAGAAGCCTAACCTGGAGGATATTTTGATGAATATCTCATTCTCGAAGTCTTTCCCATGATCGGAGACTAACTATAGTGGGACTCCAAAGCGGGAGATGACGTGATTAAAGAAAAAACATGTTACGATGTCGGTGGTGTTGTTGAAGGTGAGCATGGCTTCTTCCCACTTGGTGAAGTAATCGACTGCCACGCTAATGTACTTGTGTTCATTGTTGGATGGAGGGTTACAAGTCATGAAGTCAATGCCCCATTTGCAAAAGGGGTCTATGGTGATGACTAGGTGTAAAAGAGCAGGTGGCGCTCGGGCTTTATGGGAATAAAGCTGGAATTTGTCACAGTGTTTCACAACCTGGATACAATTGTGAAGTAATGTGGCCTATAAGTAGCCTACTCGAATGATTTTTTGGGTGGTGGACATCCCTGAGAGGTGGACTCCGCAAGCATCATTGTGGCAATCATTGAGAACTTTGTCATATTCGTCGATAGTCAAACATTGACGAAGGATGGTGTCAACCCCTCGTCGATATAAGATGTCACCAATAAGGAGATATCGAGGGGCATAATGGAAAATACATCGACGATCATCCCTGGAGAGGTGAGGTCCAAACCTCTATGTTCAAAGGTAGATGAGGAAGTCATCATACCAGGGATCATCTGAGAGGGGATGTAGAAGAGGTGTTCATCGGGGAAGTCTGTATTGACGGGTGAACTGGTAGTCTCTGAGGGAAAGGCCGTAATGAGTTTGGTGAGGATGAGGGATTTCTTGCTCTTGGGTGTTGAAACTTCGAGGTTGTACTCCTGAAGAATGACGATCCTTCAGGAAAATTTTCCATTAATTTTCCAGCGACTGAGCAAATATTGCATGGGGTTGGAATCCGCTACGACTTTGGTAGTGCGAAGCAAGATGTAATGGTGCAGTTTCTGGACTGTGAGGACAACTGCAAGGGCAAGTTTCTCTTCATGATCATACTTCAAGGGTGGCCCTAAAATATTTTTACTAATATAGTAAATGACATGCTCATGGTCATCATCCCCTAGTTGGACGAGAACTTTCGCTACTGAGATGAGTGAGGCCAATAAGTAGAGGATATAGTTGCAGTCATAGTCAGGTGGAATAATCAAGGGGGCATTGGAGCGTGTTGCTTTTAAATCATCAAAAATAGTTTCATCATGTTCATCCCATTGTAATGGGATATCGTGACGCAATAAGCAAAGGAAACCGTGTGCACAGGTGGCATAATCGGGGACAAAGTGAGGTAGAAAGTTATATTTTCCTTGTAGGCTTTGGAGTTGGCATAAATTCCGAGGTGGTGGAATTTTAGTGATGGATTGGACTTTAAGGGGTTCGACGATGATGCCGCATTGGGAAATGTTGAACCCAAGGAGGTGTCTGGCTGTGACGTAAAATATGCACTTGAGGAGGTTAAAGCATATATTGTACTGATGACACTTGTGAAAGATGACACGTAAGTCATCTAGATGTTGAGTGTGTTTCTTAGATCGAGTGATGAGATCATCTAAGTAGGTGAGGATGATTTGAACTAGATCATGAAAAACGTATGTCATGGCCCATTGAAATGTCGCACCAGCATTCTTAAGGCCAAAAGGCATGACACGATATGCAAAATTACCCCATGGGGTAGTGAATGGGGTTTTGTACTGATTGGCGGCTAGGTGAGTCTAGATTTGGTTGTAGCCAAAGAAACCGTCCATGAAGGAAAAAGCCTCATGGATGGCATAATCATTGATAATTTGGTCGATAAAAGGAGTTGGAAAAATGTATTTGGGATAGGCATCACTGAGATCACGAAAGTCAGTGTAATCACAAATAATGCCCTATATTTTGTTGACAAGGACGGGGTTGGAGACCCATGACGTATATGTGATGGGGTATATGAACCCTCTAGCACATAAATTTTTAATCTCGGCTTTGATGGCCACTACTTTGGATGGGTGTAATGGGCGTTTATTTTGTCGTATAGGGGTGATATCAGACCATGTGTCTATACGATGTTCGACAATAGAGGGATCGAGGCCGAGCATCTCTGTATATGACCAGAAAAAAATGTCTCGGTATTTCTGGAAGAGAGTTGTGTAGGTTATGATTTCTTCAGGAGAGCATGCGGCGCCAATGATGATTTCCTCTATGATTCCAAGTTTGATGGAAATATTGATTTTGACAGTGGGGGAAATGTTAGCCATGTTACCTTCTTCAAAAGCGTCGAGGGGAGGAATAGGATTATTGAACCAGTCTATATGCCCCGATGGGATAAAATATTTGGATTGGATTGCGTATATGGATTTTTGGTTAGGAGGTGTAAAATTTTCATGTGAAATAAAGAGCGCTCTGTGATGGAGTAGATCCCATGGGCAATCAGGGGTAGTTAATTCCTCAAGGATGTCTTCATCACAATGGAACTATTGAGAATATAGGGGATCTAAGGGAGTAGCATTGGTGATTGGCACCATGTGGTTGTATTCTGGTGGCAAAGAGGTAGGGTGGTTATGCAAGGGGGTTGCTATGGTTTTCTCAACATAAGCCAAATATCAAGATACTATGGGTTGAAAATGGTAGTCGGGCGTAAAATTTTCGTGGGGAAATGAACTAGAGAATTGGGGGGGGTTGGGGGAAAATCCTCATATAGGATATCCATGAACCATGGAGGATTAGGGAGTGTCTCATTCTTAGGAGAGAGGATATGAACAACATCGGGGGATGGAGTAGGGTAAATCACTGGTACCTTCGGAAGTGAGGTAGGTGTAGGATTCTGAATAAGGGTCATTTGGTGATGTCTATATTCAAGGATTGTAGGACATTGGTATGTGAAATGATCTAGTGATTCATAGAGAGAGAAAGGGCATCTCATTCATTCGTTAACTGAGGTCATGACAAAGTGGATGTCTGTGACAGGGGTACTTGATGACGTGGATGGGGGAGACTCTTGTTGAAAGCTCTGGCGTACTGCCATTAGTGTCTGTCGAAATTGAGGTACCACAAGGCAATGGTGGGTGTAATGGACATACTCTGAGTAGATGGCATAGGTGAATTTGGTTTGTAACCCTGTGGTACCGGTTGTTGGAGGCGTGGTGGTAGTACTTGGTGCGTTGTGTGGAGTGACGAGTAGTGTGGTTGCTTGAGGAAGTTAGATTAAGTTGCATAACTCAGGGAGAGAGGGACATACATTGGTGGGGTGTCCTTATTTCTCACATAATGCGCAAGGAATTTGAACTCTGGGGGGGGGAGTGGAGCAGTGGGCTCTTCCTTCTTCCTTATGCCCCCAGCTATAGCGGTGGTGCTAGCAAGTGGGGGTGAGAGTGGTGCGGTCGGAGTGAGGTCTGGTATCTAAATTGGGATTCCTTTAGTTTGGGGAGGAAGGAATGGTTGAAGAACCATCTCAGGTGGGTGTAGATACCAAACTGGGATGGAAAGCACCATGTTAGGTAGAGTAAGCATGGAAGCTACCTGGAAAGCTTGTGTGCCTAGTGGGGGGTAGAAGAAGGGGATTTGGGTAATGGCTTCTGGGATTGTCTCCCAAACCGGGATGTGACCCTGGGGGGGAGGGATATCGGGAACAAGTGGTGATGGAGAGTTCTTAAGGGATTCCTAAGGGAGGAGCTTTGCGACTAGTGCGATGTCAGGAAGTGAATAAGCCTTAGTGGGAGGAATGGTATCTCCAGTGCTAGTTCCGTTGGAAGAGATGACACGTACTTGAGCTGAGGGATGTATGAGCGGGAATGCTCCGTGGTATATCCCTAGGAAGGATGGATCTTTGAAGATGTAGAGGCCCATCTCAACGAGTGGGTAGACATCGGGATTAGTGTGGAGAAAAGGTAAAATGTTATCGACATTGGAGGAAGGGTTAGGCTCGTAATTTGAAACTTGATTGATGGTGATGATCTTCCCGTTGTGGGGGGACATCATAGTTCGAAACACAGAAGAGGCGACTTCCTTCATGGCATACATGTAGCTACGACCGAACAAGATATTGTAATCTAGTGGGGCATCGATAACCTCAATGTCAATAAGGATAGTCTTGCCCCTGAGTTCGACGAGGACATTTTGAAAGAGCCCTTCAGGAGAGGATGGTCGTCCATCATAAGCTCTCAAAGTGATGGCAGATGGTATGATCTCGAGGGAGACAAGATTTTTCCATACGGTTTTGGACATAATGCATGTGGATGCACCTTCATCGATTATGCATCGATGAACTGTGATGTTCTAAATTTTGACGGGTATCTAAAATGCCACCAAAGTGGGGAGACGAGGTTCTCCACAATCTAGATCAAATGTGATGAGTCTAGTATCAGTAGGGTCGACTGCCCCCAGGGAGGAGAGTAAGGAATTTATTTGAGTGGGACAGGTTTGGAGGACTTCCAAGACTGACATGGTGGTGGGGGATTGTGCCAGGTCATCAACCAAACTGTAATTGTGTGTTTTCCTAGCCTGAGGGTTGTTGACATTTCGTCATAAGGGGATACGAGGAATACGAAGGGGGGTTTAAGTGTTAGGGCGTGGAATCATCAGATGGGGTCACGTTGTAACTAGAACTGCGTACCATGTGGTGGGAGTATATTTAGGGGGAACATTGTATTGATGACTGCGCATTTGTAGAAGAACTTCCCCTTCACTAGTGAGGAGGATAGTGCGATTTGTGGTGGGCCAGGGTTTTGATACTATCCCATATGTGGTGGGGCAGGTTGCATCTCCTGCTGGGTATTCATCACACCTTGGTGTGGAATTGGTTTTTGCAACACCGTCGGGGGTGGTTGTTTCACATACTGTTGTGGGGCCTACTGGGGGAAGGTGGTGTTGGGGAACGAGGTCCGCTCATAGATTATTTCATCTATTTAAAGTGAGAAATTTGGGGGTAATGGTGAGTATAATGGCCATACTCACCACAAAGGGCACAAGGTAAGTTTGTCCGGATGTTGTTTCTATTATTCCCTTGGCATTTTTTATTATTGTCTCCTTGGGGGTTTTGATTTCCTTGATTCTAATTGCCCCCAACAGGTTGGTTTTGTTGGGGGTTATTTCCTCCTGGTCCAGGATTATTATTGTTTTGGTTTTTTCCTTTMTTTTTGGCATTATTCGACWGATGGACCRGATTTTCTATATTCAGTTGTTCAAAAATTTGAAATTGTTGAATGGGAGAGGGTTGAACAAAATTAACCCCAGCATGTGGTTGTCCTTGTGGTGGAGCCATGGGTGGGGGGGGGGGACCAGGAAATGGAAAGTATGGATTATTTTGTGGCAATGATCTATATGGTACATAAGAAGGTGTGATTCTTTCACTAGTTCTTAGGGTGTAAGCTKAGGTAGAGGGGGTACCAGAACTTGGTTCTATAGTCCTATGCATCATGGGTGTCGATGCGAGTCCACTCGTGGGTGGAGGGGGTACAATAGGGTATGGTTGTGGGTAAGTGGGAGGGGGGTAATAAGGAAGTCCTCCATATATTGGTGGATTTTGGGGTGTACCATACATGGGTGGTGGTTGGATGTACGGATTATGGTGTGTTGTGGTACCAATCAATCTATACGTTGAGTGAGACATCCCAGGTTTGTCTTGGCCGAATGGTACGGGTCTTGGGATGTCAGGTAGTACTATGTATAAGCATCTTGACTATGTGTAGATGAGGTCATATTGTTGAGATTTTCTAATGGCTTCCTCTTCATATTAGGGGAAGGTGGAGGCCATATCTTTGGCAAGGAGGGAGACAAGTGATCTGAGAAACCAATTGAGGCATTGTTTCTTGGTGGTTTCTACTTTGCATAAGCTAAGTCGCCGATACCATTCATGAATGTGGTCAGTGATATGTGTGCCTGAGGTTTGTTTAAACTTTGATAGCATTTTGAGACCATTTTCATGGTGGATTGGTAGTTGAAAGAACGTCAAAATTTCTTTGGCCAATGATTCAAAAGTCACATGGGACCCTGATTTTTCATCTACATACCACTTGGTTGATAGGCCAGTGAGTGTGCATTGGAATAACCGTAACCGGATGGAGCCATCCATGATGTTGTTTGAAGAGCACCATAGGTGGAAGGTCATGACATGGTTGGCAGGTTCGTCTCTTGTCTTCCCTTCAAACTTGGGAATGTTTGAAGGTAATTTGGTAGGCATTGCAGGCTATATGGGGTCGTGCAATATAGGATCGTTGGTAAGCTTACTCAGATCTGGTATGTTGAGGGAAGCCAAGTATGGCATATGGAGTGGTGGTGGAGGATTAGTTCCAACCATGGTGTGAGTGGTTTGGGTACCTGACCTGTGAGGGGGTTTAGGTGGGGTGGTTCTTCCTCCTTGGGAATAAGTGTGCCCCCCACTTCTTTGTAAAGGAAATCTAGTGGATGGTTGACCTTGGGAAGTAGACCCAAGTAAAGTGGAACCAAACAAAGTTTATCCCAAGATAGTAGCACTCACGGGGGTGTGAGAGGTTTGAGCTGATGAGTGGGCAAGACGAGGAACTCCTCCTCGAATGGGAGGGAGATTTCACAAACATTGAGAATGACGGGGGCTCTATGGGTCCCCTATGATGTCCGACTAGCAAAATGAATGTGTGAAACTGGTGATGAGAGTAATAAATGAACAAGAGGCTTTGTATTACTTGGACCTTCACAATATATCTCATAATCATTTTGTAATCAAAAGATCATTATACATAAATCAATTGACAAAGAAGCATATATGTGGATAGGTGGATTTTTTCTGCGTGGGAGAACAAAGAAAGAAAATGCTCATGTCCTAAAAATTGTAACGTCATTCCTCTCAAATAGCACTGGACCTTCCAATAACACTCAACAGTGGGGTCTGAAGCCACTGGAAGAGGAACTAGTGAAGGATGAAATAATCAGTTATAATAAGGGGTAGAGGGTGCATATCCTGGAAAAGCTGGCGATATTTCCCAATAGCCACACAAAATCCGATCAAGGTGCAATTGCAGCTCACAACTTCCATCTGGGTATATGTCCTAAAATTTGGTCACTAGGTACCTCAGTCAAAGTGTAGCGTTTAGATTTTCAGCCTCAGAAATGGGTCACGGGATGGATCTCATCTAAGAGGTGGGTGCCTCAAGGGGGGATGCACATAACAACCGAACCTCAGCCTTCAACCCTTCATGGGTATCTCCCTGCCTTATGGTGTTAGGAACACTTGACTTGGATGATTTAAAGTTCGCTATTTGACAAATTCTAATGTTTGAAGATGTGAGAACCAGATAATGGGGAATTTTTTGGATGCCTATCCCCGAGATCCTACCTAGAATAAAAAAATTATTTTGGAACCTCCTGTGGAGGAAAACTTAGTGAGTTTTTAGAAAAAAATTAGATGTGGTTGTTTTGAGATATTAGGGGTGTGAACCAATCTCATTCAAATTAAGTGGGAATGGATAGTTTCGTCAAGAAAAGGGTGGGGCATTTCAGAATCCCTTTGGAGGAAACTTACTTCAACCTACACGATTCTAGATGAAACTATATGAGTGAGTAGTGACTTTGTGTGTAAACAAGTGAAAGTGTGCTAAATTTTTAATGATTTAGGTGTCACCTTGCAACATCTGGACTTCATGTGGTCCTTACAAGTCTTGATTACCTAATTTACTAGATGTCATTGGTACAACCTTGTGGAATTTTAAAGTCCCTGGAGAACTAGCATGTGGACTTGTGGGTCCTTAACAATCCTTTAAACTCCCTAATGTGATTTAATCTAAGAAATATTTAAAATACTATCCTATATTGCGGACATGTGAGCATGTATGGGCTCGTTACAATAACCTTTAAACTCCCCTAGTAATGTAAACTAAGAAATTAGCTTCAACCTGTCCTATCTTTGCAGCGTGTGGGCATGTGTGGGACCTTACCAGTTTAATATGTTTTTTAAAATAAAATAAGAGGAGTCTCAAAGGGGGTTGTTGTCCTCTCCTAAAGATTTTTCCTTTAAGGAAGATGAAATCTTCCTTCAATCATTTTTTTGATTCTCAAAATCACTCTATGGTGCGAGAGAAGAGCATACTCTATGATTGAAGTTCAATTTTTGGTCCCAATGCAAGTGGTTATATATGTGATATAGAATGATTCCAACTTAACTTTAATCAAAGCAAGCCATCCATATGGAAAAATGAAAACAAAAAGAGGATAAATATGGATTTTAACCCCCTAAGTGACTATGTTTTGAACAACCCTTCATGTGGAGAGGGAATCTAAGTGTGGTGCATATTAAAATTTGCATAGAATCAAGATTAAGAAGGCTATGGGCCTTCAACATATCACAAAAACCCTTACAATGTTTGAATTCCTGGACATGTGTGTGGGTCGTAGAGTAGACAGAGGTGCATGTGGCACCAATGCGTAAATAAAATATGACCTGTTGGCGCAGTTGCGCAAAACGAGTTGCGGAACAAGGTTCTCTTGGCACACATGCTCAGAAGACATGCCTATGGGCTAAAAATCCCGCGCACTTTCTGTTACACAGTCGGGAAGAAAATTTTGGATGAAATTCTCTTATCTTAGCTCTAAATTTAGCTTTTTGCAAGTAGGCTTGGACCGGTTATGATCCCTGCAAGTCAAATAAACCAAAAAGAAGTGCTCAAACATCCCAAATGGGGAGGAAATCCATACCTATCCCTAGTGGAATCGTCAATCTGTTGTATCATTTTCATCACCTAAATGAGCAAAAAAAAGACACTTACAAGTCCAGTTGGTTTAGCTAGACATGACATAAATGAGTGCAAGAGTTAGAAACATCAAGAACAATAAGCAAATAAACAATTACTCTAATAACAATTAAAGAAACTAAACTAAAGTGCATAGGGAAAATAGAAAAAAAGAAAGACCAATATTCATGCCACCAATGGATAGATTGTATTAGTGGGCAAACACCAAAGAGAAAGGGAGACTTATGGGTCCCCTCTTCCTCCAAGGGAGGGTTCTTGAACCCCCAATGATTGAGCTCTTCTTACAAATAACAAACTAAAAGGAAATGGTGAAGAAATCAAAAGATCATTCACTCAAGATGTGAATAGCCTAATGAAATGGTGCTTATATGATCCAATAAGGAAAGAGGTTCCTTACAGGAAAATAGAGGCAACATAACAATACAAATATATTCTTGGAAATATAGTGCAGCCATGGCCTCATTTTATAGCAAATCTTTGAGGCATTATTCAACTGGTCTTTATTGTGAACAAGGGGCCCTTCAGGGCACCTTTAGGTCTTTGACCAACCCCCCACTCAGATTTAGCTTGAATTTGGGGGTCAAACTAACTTGGGAGATGAACCAAAAGTGGGTGGGAGGCTGACTAGAATCATTAATGCATCGTTCTGAAGTGTGCACGGATTTTTTCATCCACAGTCATGCATCGGGCACATGTGCGCATTTTCGACGTTTTTGACCGGCACATGTGTGCACGCTTCCTTTTCATTATGAGAACATGTTGATTTTATAACCAATTTTATAGTTGTTCCCTTTGGAAATTCATTTTTTGGACCATGGATAAACTAATAAGTGTTTGGAGATGCTGGATTTCTGTAACCATTTGCAGACGAAATTTTAGTGATAACACTCATCTCAGAAGAGGTCATCAAACAGTTGGTATTTTCAACAACACCACACCCATAGCCATACAACAGTGGGTGGATTCTCCAGTGATGAGATCTTCATGTCATCCAACAATTTCGATTGTCATACGACATCCATCCCTTCAAGGATGAGGTATTATTTGATGTTTCGCCACTGGATGTCTGTGATGTTCTCTTGGACCATCCATATATGTGGAAGCACCAAATTATTTATGAGTCTCAACCTTGTAGTTTCATTGTTACTCTGGGGGGTGATCTCTACAAGATATCAGAGGTAATTCTTAATATTGTCCCACCTAAACAGTGCTGCAAGGTGGTATCTCATACTACAAAATTTAGCTTCTTCACAGTCTGTTCAAAGCGTGAATAGAAGAACACCACTGCAACTTCAATACAAGTACCTTCTATCCAACAGAAGCAGGTCAACAAGATTGCAACAAAGTGTAAATATTCCTTCTTCATAGAGGCATCTCATGTAGCCAGATTGGTTAAAAAGGTCCAACCCTTCCAGCCACAGATTCGTGACAACCTTCAAAAAGCTAAGGATCACAACTTCTTCAACAAGGAAAGCAACTCATCAAGATGCAGATTCAACAAACTCTTTTCCCTCTCCCCCGGGAACTCAACGAAATGAAAACCATTGATTCCTAAGGAGGGAGGATTGATCCAATTCGATATCGGTGGCTACCCACCTTTTCCAACTTGCTCAAAATATTTTTTTGGCAATTTTGACAATTTACTATTTTTAGCAGTTTTTTGGGATCGAGATTCTCAGTGATATTAAAAGGCTCTGATTGAGCCCCAAAATGAATCTCCTCAATGATACATTTCCAATGAGAAATCGTGCACCCAAAACAAAGATTGTATGCAAAAGTTACGCCCTCGGGAAGTTGATACACCAAACTACCCAAAACAGGGTCCACAAAACTGTTGGATTTTCATCTTTCAGGGTTAAGGTTTTGGATTTTCTTTATGATAAAAATTTGTTTGGAGCCTCATTATAATATCATCTCCTTGTAAATGTGAGTAGCCATCACATCTCTTCTTAGAGATAATCTACCACTATTCCAGCGAGTCTTTCACTCTGTATTTTTACAGTGTTTGTATATTTTCGCTCATTAATAGAAAATTGTGTATTATTTTATCTCTGTGTTTATGGTTTCATCCCTGATACATTTTTTTTATATTATTGGATATCCACGATATCTCTGTACATTTATTTATTATATATCTTCTCTCATTTCGTTCCAAAAATGATCTGGATCAGGTGGTTGGCCCATAAAGGAGGAATTTTGATAGGAGGAGGTAATGAAATAATTCCTTGGAATAGTTTCTTTAAAATAGGAGGTTTGTGAGGAACTCTTATTTGATAGGTGAAAAGGGGCTTAGGATTAGATGGAGAGAGTGGAAAAGGATTTTTATTAGTTGGGTTCTTAGAAGGTGGAGTCGCTAGGTAAGCTTGTCAAGCTAACCAAAATGGGAAGGGTTAAAGGGTAATATCCTCAAGTGGACTCGTCAATAAAACCAAGGGAAAAAGGCTCTAAGGGAATATGGATTTCCAAAGGAGGGTTTCTCGTATGGGCTCGAGAAAGATTCTAAATCTTCCCCAGCAATGGTGCCATAAAATGTTATCACACAGATTGTAGGTAGCATCAGAGCCTTGTGCAATTGCAACCAATGGAAAACACATCGGGAAAAGATCCACTATCACCTTAGGAAAAGTCCCAGGTGACCCCTGGGGAAAGACAATGGAAAAGTCTAGAAAGGCCCTAGAAGGTCACAATACAAGGTCAAGAATGGTCTAAAGGCTATGAATGGATGAGGGAAATGTGAAGGTAAGGGTAAAGGGGAAATCACCTGCAACACAATGTCAGTTATGCCAAGTATATATGAAATTAGGGACCAATATATTAACCCTACCACTGATCACTAATATGAATGTAAGAGTCTCGAGTAACAAGTGACCAGAATTTTGTATTAGAGCAATGTCAAAGTTGGCCGAATAAATGTGTGTACCCGGTAGGATTAGGAAAATAGGGTCCTCACAAGAGTGTTTGGTTGTTGTAGCCTTCAAATATACCTGAGGGGTTCTCAAGACACCTAGGTATGAGAGGGTAATCTTCCTGAATGATTTTTTCGATGCACTACAATAACAACATGACCAATAGGTTTTCTCAATTGTTTCAAGGATTCAAGGTGGTCTCCAAGATAGGAGAAAAAATGATATTAGTGTTGTCTGATGTGCAACCATTCAACAGGAGCCCCTCTATATACCTCTAAGTACGATGAATAGTATTCTAATATACATCAAGGTATGTGAGAGAACTATAAGCCCTCAAGATGTAGTGCTGGAAAAGTAACGACAACTCCTACATTTATAGACACCTGAAAACATATTTTCTAAGACACCCCCAAAAAATAAATCCCACTTGGATGATTGTTCAATTAAGCACTTAGATTGAATTTCAAAGAAAATAAAGGTAAATAACTTTTAATGAAAATTCTAAATGCGGCGAGTGAATCAAACAGTGATAGAAATTACTAACAATTTACTTGAATATAGATCTTCCTAAAGAAACGAGATATTTAACAATTGAAATAGAAATATTTGAAGGCTATATTAACCAAGTAATTATTTCTTAAAAATGATAAAGCACTTCAAAATTAATGAGATATATTCCAGCACTTAATCACCACAAAACGTTTTCAACAAGCTAGTTCCAATTCCACAATTTTCCACAAAAAGACACTTAGCAATGAACCATAGACTTGTTTGAATCATAAACCAGATTTATGGGATGTTATAAAAGATAGAAATCAACACTTAATACTTCTCAAATTTAGCCAACAAGTTCATATTTCTTTTGCCACAAAACTTGAGATGAAGTTGCAATTTAAGCCTAGTACTTAAGAGGTAGTTTTAAGAGATTTTTTAGGCACTTTCTAACAATTAACCAGATCTGAGATATGATTTGAAGTAGTGATTAAGAAGATATATCAGATATGAAATGTCAAGATTAAACTCCCAAAACAAGGCCAAGACATTCAAAATAAAACCCCCCCAAGTAATCAACAAATTTTTCAATGAGTGAGGTATGATCTTAGAAGGTTTTTCATCACATAAGAGTTATAACCAGATCTGAAATATAAATTTGCAGTAGAGAAAAAAACTTCAAAATCACTTCAAATTCCGCTAGAAATATTTTAGAAACTAACTAGAACACCCTAGGAATACTACTCAAATGTTAGAAATGAGAACTAGCTAAAACTAGGCCCTAAAAGTTAATCAATTTCAAGTTGTCCTAACTATTAATTTTCTGCATAAAAAATTCCCAATGGATGTAGATTTTAACCATGTACCGACATAAATTTAATCATTCAAAATGAAAACTAAATATCTAGAATTTTATATCTAATCATGGCGTACAAAACCCATATGCTATTTTCCTAAAACTAGTTGAAAAAATGCTAAAACTGGAAATCTAGGGTTAGAAAAATGAAAGAGAAAAAGGTGAGAATGAGGGTTTAGAAAATGGGGAGGCTAGAGGCCTGCAAAAAATTACCCCAAGGGCAAGGTGGCTTGCCTCTAAGGGTGTGAATGTAGCCGCGAAATCAGAAATTCAATTCGATACTTTTTTGTGTCTCCCAATGCAAGTGTTTTACTCTCTACAATGTAGATCAATGCCTTCTTCTATTGGGTAATGGGGTGAAAAAGGCTTGGAGAAGAAATAGAAGATGTTGAAGTGAGTTTCCCTTGAAGGTTGTAACTTTTCACTATCCTGCAAGAGGGTTAGAGGAAAAATAGTCTAGCTCACAAGAGATCTTCAAAAGAGTGGATATAACCTACAAAAGGGTTGTTGGTTTTACCTAGTCCCTAGTACAAGAAAATATCCAAGAAACAACTCTCAAGAGGTGTAGTTTATTAGCTAGCTCTTGAAAATATTTCCTTTAGATACAAAATTATTCAATGAAGACTTATAAGAAATATAAAGTAGATATCACCAAAAATTTACTTAAAGTAGATAGCATGAGCATTCAAAACAAAGATCCACCACACCAATATCTCTAAGAATCCACCACAAAACCTCCAAGCAAAACACATCACGTCAAGACACCAAGAGGGAAGACATAGTGCACCATAGGAAAAATAGCATAATATGATTGAAGAGCATCACAAAAAAAAATTCTCCAAATGAAATATCAAGCGATGGATTTATAATCCTCCACTCAGTTGGAATTTTCCACAAAATAACCAATTCTAGGGTTATCCCCTAAAATATTCAAGTTTTTTCCACTTATTAATCTCTTAAAGATATTTCCTAAACAAAATAATAATAAAATCCCTTAATAAATATTTAATCCACCTAGGGATTATCCACAATAAATATTCCAATTTAAATAAAAATCCCATAATAATTAATTTATCAATTTATCCCCTTTCAAAAATGATTTTGACTTCTTTGACCATGTGATTTGGGTAAAAGGGAACTTTTTTTTAATAAATTTAAAATAATGTGGAAATAAATTTCCACAAGGAATATTTGACCTAACAAAATGCCTAACGATTTCTCCTTGAAGCATGCAATCATCCTCTAACCAAGGAAAAAATTCCATCAATCCATTAAAATCCTCCATGAATCTAGGGATTATTCTCCCCAAGTCCCACTATCTAGGAAAATATTCATTTGGTGATGTCCAGTGAGCCTCCCAAGGCTATTGAATAGTCAAATAATTAAGTTTATTCCTCAATTAAGTACATTGAACCTCCTTCTAGTGGAAAAATAAGTCCCAAGGCCAAATCAAACTTGACGATGTGCCAAGTAATCCACTGGGAGATGACAAGTGGAATTAAATTCCTTCCAGAATAGTTCCAAGTGGCTTGTGTATCATAAAAATTCTTGAATAAATTATCACCCAAATTCATCCAACGATCCACAGAAACTGGTCAAATAGGGGTGATGCCACCCTAGATCATGCAACAACTTGCCTTAAAATTCATCTGACTGAGTTGGGAATAGGATCGATTCACTATAAAATGGTGATGATGTGGCCTGTGAAATATCGCGGGCATCTGTCAAAATGAAAATGTGTCAACCAACTAAAGGTTGGCTAACCCTAGTGATGCCCGACAACAACTAGAATAATAATAACACCTTTTAAAAAATTCTAGAACCTCTGAATGGCATGACACTTGGCGAGAAACTGGAAGACAAATTAAAACATGTGTGTCTACAAGGAAACAAGTAACGTCAGCATGATAAGATAATCAATGTAATATAAAAGTCATTTAAACCATACCATTAAACCCCATATTCATATTTCGTCAAAAGCTCAAGAAGGTTATACAACTTACTAAGTCAAGGTATGAAATGCTATCAGAGACCCAGAGAGACTAGACTAACACCTAAGTATTAAAAATATTTCCCAAAGATTGTCACTTCACTATCATGTAATGATTATGAGATGGTTCTGGGGTTACACTTCAAGGTTAGGACACTGACATACAAGGGACCGTAGTATTTCATTCATGGGTGCCTTTGATGAGGGTAAACTACACACTTGGTTCCTATTATTTGTGAGGCAATACCCTTGAAGCCCTTTATTTTCCTTTTCCCGCGTCTAGCCATAGAAGATAACCCAAAAAATATGTAGCGCTCTGGATATATTCTTTATGATTGATGACATTTTATTTTCTTGTTTTCTTTTCTTTCTTTGGACAATTCATTTTATTTTTCTTTTGTCCTCTTGTGTTGAAAAATGCCTTCTTAAATGCTTCAAACAACCGAGAGACTATGTAACACCCTAGCGATGTATCTTCAAGTGCTATGGGATTGGGCGAGCCTCTGAGCAGGTAACCAAGGAAGGATTTTTCTAGTCTCCCTCTGAGCCTAAAAGCTCCTTCTTCCCATAGAATGAGGAATGATCTCTTCTTGGGTCATTTTATGTAACCTGAAGAAATGGATATGATAGGGATTGATGAGATGGAAAGTGTTAAGTATGATCAGGAATGGTATGATGACATATTCAAAACAAACCCCAATAGTGCTCCATTTTCCCCAAGAGTAACATAATCCCCCAAGAACCTAAGATAACAAGTCAAGTTATGATAGAGGAAGAAGTATAACCAATGAGCTAGTGAATAATAGTTAGAAGGGACTCTCTGAGACAATCTTAAATGCCTTAGTTATTAAATTGACAGTCACCATGATGACGAAATTACCAACTTGCAACATGCTTCTCAAGGATGTCTGGCATGCCCGTACAAATTCCATGGGTGTCATATGTTTCTCATGTTTTTGAGTGATGCTTACACTATGAAGGAGGATCATGACTTCAAATTTTCATGTACATGCACATCTTTCGGCTTTCCATGTCTTCATCCTGGGCACCTCTAGATGTTCTTTATGAAATAGTTATCCACTAGTGGGGGGATAACATACTGTTCACATGCAGTTTCTTCAAAAACAATGTTTGATGACTATATCATTATAATGCCATGCTTATTACATAGGTGGATATTGTTTCTCCATACAAATGAAGGTCATGAATGATGTGCATTTTTCTACAGTGCTATTACATCACTACAACATTATCATTTCAAAAAATGGGTCCTTGCACATGTGCTATGATAATTGGGTTAGAAAGGATCCAACTCTTCATTACAATGTTTTAATGATATGAGAAGATGTGGTTTAATTACTTGTTATATGCATATACATTGTTTTCAAAACATGGTCTCATGTCAACCTTTGATATCGTGGGTATTATTATTATGGAACATAACATTAGATAAGTTCGTATAACGATGGTTATAACATTAAATATAGTTGACACATTATATTATGGTCATAAAAATTGGAACGTTGGTTAAATGAGCTCAACTATATGTTAATTTGTTGAATATGGTATTAACCTTAAGACTGTTAATGTGCATCTGTTGTGGTATGATTGTGGGATCTGAGAATCTAAGTTGGGATTACCTAGTTTCCACCATGTAATGTATGGTTGGATGTGAGTGATGGTTGGAAATTTGTCAAGTGTTTTGGAGGCGATATGAATTAATGGGAGTTAATGCATGTCTGTGGGGTTTTATCCCAAGGTTTACCACCTTTTTTTCTTGTTGGTATTGATTGAAACACATTGCAACTGGTAATATAGGGTTTCTTTGAGTTCATGGTCTTTGTTGGTAGTTTTGTAACTTCTATTCACAACTCTCTCTAGTTATTTAAACATTTTGGAACATGTATGAACATTTCGCCCATTCTACATCAAATGCTACATATTTTTCTTGATAGTTTATCATATTGGCTTTGTTTTGGTTGTATTCAACATGTTTGTAAGACTTGAAGTTGTTTTGTATGAGTGAATAACTAATTTCTCTAGTGTTTGAAGCTTATATCGTCATATTAATTAATCTTTTGACATTAAATAATGGTTGCATTTTGGGTTTTAGTTTATTGATGTGTTTCTCAGAAATTATTGTTATGGATATATGGATATTTAAAAAATATATATATTGTGAACCCTGTGTGAGTTCTATCCTATTATCAAATGGATGAAATCCAAAGTGGTCCCCTTATGGTGAAATCCCTCACGGGAAGACATTTTGTGAATTCCAAATGGTTAAGTGGTTGAGTCATCCTAGATGTGTGGTTAAGGAACCCAATGATTTATTGTGGAATATTGTAATGAAGATCCATGAATTTGTAAGTGAGACTACTCTAGATGGATAGTTATTGTCATGCCATTTCTGGTGATATGCGGAACATCACATAACTCCTTACAATTAGAGAGTTATGACCTTGAGAAGTTGGAGAACCCTCATGTGTTGTCTAGAAGCCCCTAGAAGGTCAAAGAAATCAAATTATTCTAGAAGCTCCTAGAATATGTTGAAAAGTCAAAGTGGTTAGTCATGGGTTAAGTGGTTCCAACAAGAAAATAATTAAAAATAAATTAGTTTCAATTAGATGTGGAGAAGTTATTATTTAAGGAGAAAGTAGGTTAGAAGTGGACAAGAGGTTAGAAGTGGGTTAGCCCCTAAAAAAAGGAAGTTGGTTAGAGTTGGTTAAATGAGGAAGCTACTTGGAGAAGTATAAATAAGAGAGAAAGGGTCTCTTATGAGTATGATCTTTGAGGATATTAAATATCCAATTGTGAAGGGTTATTTGGGAAGGTACTATTGATAGAGAAAATTTGTGGTAGAAAAAGTGCGGTAGAAAAAATATAGCAGAAAAATCGCAGTAGAAAAAACACGACAGAAAAATTGTGGAATAAGAATTTCAGCAACAAAATCACGACAACAAAACCGCGATAGTAGAATCACGACAGCATAACCACGGCAATAGAATCATGACAACAGAATCGCACCAACTTATGGTATTTGGTTTATGGAGAATATGGTGTGCTTCTAGATGTATCTTGTTGGTTATCTTAGTGATATTGTTGAGAGTTGTCTTGGTGTTGATCTTGGTGAGTAGATCTGATTTGGATGATGATATTGACGTGATAGGTTGTGTGGTGCATAGGTAATGCACTTGTGTTGGTATAGAATGTTTCTACAGTTTGACAGATTTATTTTTATCCACAAGCTGGGTCTTTTGCTTGAGGGTTGGATTCGTCTTCTTCGTTGGTACTGAGATTTGCAGGTTGAGTCTTGCATTGAGAGTTGGTGCTCTTGTGGATTTTTTTCTCTATTCAGATTTTTTTTTTTTTAAACCCCAAGGATTGTAGTCCGTAATATAAAAGAAAATGGTACATATATCTTGTGTTCCTTGTATTCTTCATGATGATGGCTTATTGATGATGTTTTTTGTTGAGATATGAGTACATATAACTTGATATAAATGAAAGTAATGGATGATGAGTAAAAGGTTTTTTGTAAAGGAGTAAAAATATCCCTAAACCGATTCACCCCCTTGTCAGTGTGGTTGATGTGTCAAATATAGAAATCCAGTGAAAGATACAAGAGATACACTGGTTAAATATTAGTGAAACTCAAGATTTGAAGACCAAGATACTAGCATGAAAAGGTAAGGCTATTGTAACACTTTCTACAACAATATATATCATCCTTATGGAAGTAACAAACAACTTATTACTGTAAGAAAATCCTCCACTAAAACTCCTCCAAACTTTACCAAAACGTGCGTTAGACCAAGTAGTATAAGTGTGAAAAATTTGGGCAAATTTTAATGGTTGATTAGGGAGTTATTGAAGAAATTAGATTAGGGTTTATGCAGCCCTAATGTCTGAATATGTAAGTTTGTAGTAGAAAAAATAACTACCCCTTTGATGGAGACACCCTAGGGGATGAAATGTGCTCTACGTACAAGGAACAAAACCAAAGTTGCAAAAGTTAATACAACAATAAACCACATTTCCCCATGCAATATTTTATTTCTCCAATTCAAGAAAATTCATATTAGTGCCTTTAAAATTGGGTGAATTGGGGTATTTAAAGCACAAGTTAGATAATAAACAAGCCTAGGTTGTAAAACCTCTTACTCCCTGGGGTATGCCAAGCAAACTTAGGGTAAATCTAGGAGGGTATACACACTCGTATTCCCCCTAGAAACCCTTGCAAAAAGAAAGACTTAAAATTTAACAAAGAGATGAAGTAATGATGGAGGGTGTATATAACATACTCACCCCTAGGGTATTCACCAATAATAACCAAAGTAAGAAAGAAATAAATAGCATATGCAAAGTTTTCCTTACCTAATCCAAGAAAGTGAGATAACAAAACCTAGTTACCATGCAACATTCATCCAAGATTCAAGAGAGAAAGTGTTATAGGGGGTGCACATCACTCCTCCTCATCCATTTACCAAGAGACATTCATCAAAATAAATTCCATAAGAGAGAAACACCAAAATCACCAAGAGTAGAAAAAAGTTCATCCTAATCTTATGATCTCTATTTATACAAAATGTCTCCAATATATTTTGTCCACATAATATTAGGGTAAAACACAAGAATAGGGGTCAAAAACCATAATATTTCTCCTTTTACAAAATAATATTAAACAATTCACTTAAAATTTACTTTTACACAAAAAGAAACCCTAATTCAAAGTGACATCACCCCTTTAGAGGACATTTTGACACTAGGAGCAAGTCGTTGGTGTAGAAGGAGTGTATTTAGGATTCCAAAAGCCACATGTCAGGCATACAAGTCACTTCCTTCATGTTCAAAGCCTCATTCTCCTCAAAATTTCCATGTGTCAATGAGTGGTAATCTTACCACCAAACCCTACCCCCCTAGGTAACGACATGCCTCTAAAGGTGACGTTTTAACTCTCCTAGGAAAAACATTTGGCATGTGAGGGATAGGTTATGTCATCCAATTTATATTGTAGTCCTCTGAGGTTTCATCTCTCTAATCCAACATGTGGTCTCTTGGCATCCACCTGTTGGATTCAATCCCGACGGGAGCCCAAGCTAGGCTTGTTCCTCCAAAATTGTCCACCAACTAGATCCTTGAAAGACAAATAAGCACACCCTCCAAGGATATCAAGTTAAAATATAATGATAACTAAATGAAGTCAATAAATTATCCACCTAAGCATGTGCATCAAATATTACCCTGCCAAACAATTAAGTGCTCAAAGACATTATGTGACTTCCAAGCTTGGATATGGGATGGTTGACGAGGTGTCCTATTGGGTAGATCTTGCCCTAGGTCAAGGATTTTTTCCAAGAGATCCATATCTAAGCCATGTAAAGTGGATGAAGTGGTTAAGCGTCAAGACTCAATGGGCATGGGGTTCATGACATACAAGGGGTTGTAGTTTCTCATCCATGGGTGTCTTTGTAGAGGGTGTGTGGCACCTTCGTTTTCAATGAAATTTTTCCAAGCCTATTGTTTTTGATATTATTTTCTTCTTTCATAATTTAAGGACAAGAAGTCCATTGTCTTGGCCTGGTGTCCAAATAATGAAAGTGTCACTCACAAACACCTAGTGGAAGTGAGAAGGTTGGCTCGTTATGAGACCTCGTTTCTCTTAACCATGCAACTAAGACCCATTAACCTGGCTTGGTGAGCAGATGATGGTAATGTCATACCACTAGATGTACATGATCATTATAGTTCGAATCATGATGAGACCTCCTATCCTTCAACTAACCCTTTAAGCATTCTTAATCATTTTTCTTGTGGGTCCCCCTTTTCTTACAAATAATTGTTTCATTATTTTCTTGGAGGATCCCCTGGAAGGTTTATACATAGACTTTTATCTTTTACCCAACAACAATACCTCTAGGCCTTCATCCCCTTCTTCCCATAGAATGAGGGACAACCCCTTCTTGGGTCAATACACCCTAAAATACCAAGAGATAAAGAAATGGAGGGAAACAGTGATAGAAAGTGGTAAATATGGCTGAGAATGGTATGATGGATTTTCAAGGGAGTTCCTAGTAGAAAAATCATCCCCAAGGAATACCACATACTAGGGATAAATGTCAACCACCAAGGTGAAACAAGGAAAAATGAATAATGTCCAAGCATATGTAATGAAATCTAAAGCAGTCTAAGATACAACATACTCAAATTCCTCAAATATTGAATTGACATTCACCATAATACCTGACTTGTACCTCATGGAGAAAGGCCCATTATCTCTCAAAAGCCAAATGGTGTGGTGGATGTCATATGAAAATATACGACCTCTATGGTGGTGAGAAGGGTCTCCATCTGTGCAAAAGGACACTGCTAGTCATGTAGTCTTTCGACACTCCATATCTGCAGCCTAAGGGCCTCGAGACATAATCTCCTTAGTTATCCCACCAAATGGGGATAAAATATCCAATTATGAATGTGAATCATACATATATTTCAACTTCTTCAGATCACTCCAAGAATCTTTGGTAGATTTTATGACGAATCACATCTTCACTTACATAAGGAAAAATCAAGGCATAAGATTCCTTGTCTTTATTCGTTCATATGGAAATCTCTTTGTTTTCTGTCAGTTTGGTAGGTTTGGTATCACCATCACAAATTCCATCCCAAATATCATTGAGGATCAAAGTGTGCTCAATATTCCTTAACCATTCTGGATAGTTTTATTTTCCACTAAGCAACACACCAACAATGGAAACTAGAGAATGCATTTTTTTATATTCCTAAACCAACCAACCCTATATGTGAGCCTTTGAGGTCATACACCCTTCTCCCAAGCACAATAACTCTTACCTACAATCCAAAAATTCCTCCTTGAATCCTATAACCTAGATATAACCTTAAATCATTGAGGTGAAGAGTTTATGGACAGATCATTTGTTGATGCATGGGAGCATCGGATAAGTAATTCCACATAGGCTTGGTGTCTAGCATGTGGAAGTCATTCAAATCCTTCTATCTTAATACTTTACTTTAACCAATTTAATTATTAAAGTAATGGGATTTTATTAGTGAGTTTTTTTTCATTTAAGGAAATTCTTTAATTAGCATTAGAGAATTAAATAATAGTCATTGATATTAAGTGGGGTGAGAAGTAATCTCAACCGTCAATCACTTTGGAAATTAGGGTTAAGTCATAACTAAATCTTATAAAAACAAGGATAGGTTAAAGGAGAAGACACTTTTACACGGAGATAACAAAAGACTTTTTCTAGTGTGGATTCATTCGAGAGTGTAGAAGCAAAGTACTTTTTCTTACACATTGTATGAGTGAGTGACATCTCACAGAGAGAAGGTGAACAGTATTTAATCCAAGTGTTGATATAGAGAGAGTTGGATCACGAAGGATTGTGATTCAAATATATATTGGATAGGTGGAGAAGGACTTCCATATTGAGATCTAGAAAAGGAAGAGAGAGAGAGAAATCATACAACCGAAGGATTGGCTGCCATAGACAGTGCAGGTTTTTTGGTACATGTTGCACAGATAAGTGCAGGTTTTGGCGTTACAGTTGCACAGATAGCGCAGAACAACGAAGGTATCAAGGTAACAATCACACTATTGTCGAACATGATCATACAACATGTTTGGAAACAAATCATCCAGTCATGTGCATAAGTACTTTGTTGCTTTTCTATTTGGGCCAATTTTCTCGAATATGAGAGCCTTTGTAAGCTTTGAAGATATTTGAATGATAAGCTTAGTTGATGGAAATAATATCTTTGTTTATTGTGCATGAGATTTTAGTTTCCTTATTTATACTTCCACTTTAATGTTTAATTGATAACTCTTGTGTTCTTTGATTCAATAAGTGATTTAATTGGAATTAACTACCAGGTGCTAGGTTGAGGGAAAATAAACATGGTATTAGAGTTTCCACTCTAAGAGGGAGTCAATATCAGGTTGAAAAAATGATAGATCTATTGGATCAGGAGTGTTGTGGTGGGTGTTTGAAGGACCAAACACAGATCCACTATATTTTTCAGCACATCTATCATATCTGCAAGGAGATCTTATCATATTGATAACCAACAGTAAGAAATCAAAGGACAAATTTCAGGGAAATAGGTATGTTTTAGACAAATCGGTCACTGAGGACAAAGTAGGTATTTTGTTACAGGTCACATAGAATGTGTGGAAAAATGTGAGTATCAACATAACATTTGCGTTGTTAAAGTAGATATCACAGGTAGAGATCATACATGAAAATATAATGGCAGTTTCAACATAAGGTTATTAGATCAGATATTGGAGATGGAAATTGGATTGCAATTTGAAGATAGGCTAGATGGGGTTTCCAACTAAATTCCTTGGAAGGAGAGAATCATGTTGGTCTTGATGGAGAACGAGATCTGAGAATTTTCTAATACTCATATCACTCCTCCAATGGATGTGGCAGAACTGGTCATCCATAATTAAAAAGATGTGAAATCCATGCACATCATTTTAGTTGGAGTGAAGGATCATGCGATCCCTCATTTATTTGGAAAGACAACTACTAGGGACATGTGGGAGTATCTAAAGGCTTTATTTCAAAGCAAGAATGATAATCACAAAATGGTGTTGAGAGAGAATCACAAATACACCAAGATGACATTATTAGATATAGTAACAACTTATCTCACTTGAATATGATAGGTTTGATATAATGAACTAGCTATAGTTGGGGAGATAGTGACTGATTCAAAATTGGTGAGGACGAAATTAAAATTATTTACAAAGCAATGGACATAATTCACCAAAGGGATCGTGGCACGTGAGAACCTCCTTGATTGGTCAATATTGTGGGGCAAATTTGTTCAGAAAAAACTTTGAGATGAAGAATTGAATGGATCTCGACATAAGAATGATGATGATAACCTTACTCTTGCCAGCCATGCAAAGAAGGACAAGTTCAAGAAGTTTTCCAGTGGAGATTTTACCTCCCAAGACGACAAGAAGAAGGACATGAGCAAAGTCAAGTTCTTTTCATGTCACAAGTTTGGGAATTATGAAAGATAATGTATGGAGAAGAAGAAGGATGGAAACAAAATGTAACTAGAGGTAGTTGCATCTGCAAAGAATCAAATGGATGAGTTAACCAAGAAGTTTGAACATACAAAGTTCTTACTTGTTTACCATACTTCCTTGGGCACCATATCAGTTGGTGCATAACTAATAGACAATGGAGCCACATGTCATGTGACAGGAGCATGGGAGTTGTTTGATAGCTTCACAAAGTTAGAGTCAAATGTGCATGTGGAACTTGGTATGTGGAACAAGCATGTAGTAAAGGGATATGGAACAATGCCATTCATATGGAGTCAAGAGGTGTGTTGAGAGTGATGTACATGCTATGGGTGCCCAAAATCAGGAGGATTGTGCTCTCAGTCTCAATGATTGAGAAGAATGGGTTTTTCATAGTGTTCCATGAAGGAAAGACATTGATCAAGCCCAAAAGATCTATCTCAGACATAGGAGTTGTTATTGGAGTTAGAGAGAGAAATTTGTACAAGATAAATGGATAACCTATGCAGATAGTGGAAAAAAACATAGTAGAGAATAGGGAACATGTAGCTCTAAAGGTTGAGAAGCTTATAAGGAGTCAACCTTCAGGTTCGGGTGGGAAGGAGCAGCCTTCCAAATTTGTCAAGAAAGAATCATGGTTCGAGATGACCATGCAAGATTCTCAAGATTAAGAGGCTTCTAGGAGCATGATTAGAAAGAAGTATTCAAAGATGAGTCCGAGCGAGATGGAAATGATAGCTTCTGTTTCAGAGGGAGCAACTTGTTATCTGAATTTTTTAGGGATAACTAAGGAGATCATGTCTCAAGGCCCTCAGGTTGCAAACATCGAGTAATGAGAGACAGATTGACCAGTGATTTCCACTTGCACAGTTGGAGACCCACTTCACCACCACATTTCTCAATCCATCACCAAGGCATTTTGTACACCATCTTGGTTTCGAAAGACATTGGGTCTTGCTCCATGAGGTACAAGTCAGGTATTGTGGTAAGTATCACTCTAATTTGAGGCATTTGAATATGTTGTATTGAAGTTTCTTTTGATTATATAATTCTTGCTTAGACATTATCCTTCTGAACCTGTTTCACCTTGGTGAGTGTCATTGTTTTTTTAGTAAGTGACCAACTTTTGGGGAAAGGGTGTGATTGGGGGTCTCTTGAGGGGTCATCGTACCATTCCCAACCATAATTACCACTTTATATATCTTGTTCCACAACCACATCACCCTATTCTAGGTTTTATGGCCTTATTGACCCAAGACGGGCATGTACCTCATTTCATGGGAAGAAGGGGCTTAAGGCCCAGAGGGATTGTATATGGAAAAAGTCAAAATAAAAAATCATAACCTTCGATATGCTCTCCCAAACAGGTCTTGAGAATGATGAAATGTTTCTCCTAAAATATAAAAGACCTACAAAAGAAAATACATATGTATAAAATGTCCCACTTGTTGAGGGATCTACACAAGTGCATTACAACTTTGATTTTACCCCTATGGCACTCTGTGTACCTCTCCCTTTAAGTGACATTGTGGTACTTCTCCCCAAGATTTATTTTACCCATAGGGAGTACCCATTCATTCTGGACATTAATTAATTAATGGAAATAAATGGGATTGGAAAAATGATGCATTGAAAATGAAGGTGCAACACACCCTCTACAAAGGCACCCATAGATGAGACGATATGATCCCTTGTATTTCATGAAACCCATAAACTATGAAGTCTAATCCCCATCCACCTCATCTCTACTACATGACCTTAAAAGGGTTACCTTTGGAATCATCCCCTACTTGAGGGTTTTGGCTCACCCAATAGGGTTTTTATGACACCCCCCCCCGATACCTAAACTTGGTCAATTGCATAGGGTCTTTGATCAACTGTTTAATTTGATGAGGTAGTTTTTATGCACATGTTTAGGTGGCTCATGTATTAGATGTTATTTTACTTTCTATGATATTTTTTACTTGATACCTTTGGAGGGCGCATTCATTGTATTTGCAGGACCTTGCTTGGTGGATAGTTTTGGAAAAACAAGCTTAGCTTGGGCTTCCTTGGGGAATGAATCCAACGGGTAGGATACCATGGACCACACATAGAATGATGATGATAATATTTGGATGTTTAATATACACCTTAGAGGACCTTTTCTATCCCTTCATCACCCCAATGATTTTCCTTTGGAGGCTAGAGAACTACATTCTGGAGCTTGACGTTTTGTTGGGGCTAGGGTTTTGGTGGTGGTGGTGTTGACTTGATTGACACTTGACACTTTTTGATGGGGATAAGCCTTATCTTGATGGAGAAGACCCTAGTGCACAAGGAGGAGGCCTTTGGAGGCCCAATGTTTCATCTCCAATCCCAACGAATTCCTACACGTGCCAAAACGTCACCTCTCAAGGGGATGATGTCATGCTTTAGGGTTTTCTCATGTGCAAGTTAAATTTAAATTTTGTAAAAGGGAAAAATAAAGGGAAATGTATCCTTTATTTTTTGTTTTACCCTTGTTAAGTGGACAAACTTTATCTTATATGTTTGGTATAAATAAAGATCAAACTCATTTCATTTGACACATAACTCTCCCATTGTGAGAAGGGTACTTGGCTGAAATTTGCGCCCTCTTTGGAAAATTTGGATACTTTATATCTTGTGAAAATGACTTTTGGTGATTTATTTTGGTATATTGTGGAGCTACGTTGGTGCACACCTCTTGGAGTATTTTTCTCTTGCTTATGAATGGACATTTCTTTGTGAACTAGGGTTTTATCTTACATCTCTCTTGGAAATTGTAAGAAAAATTTGCAATTTGTTAGTTCTTCTTGCTTGTTTCATAATTTTATTGGTTCAAACCCTAGGAGGAGTATAAGTGCATAAAACCTCCATCAAGCTTCATATCATTGCTAGTTGATAAGTCATTTATGGGAAAGGTTTCTAGGAGGAGTACAAGGGTGTACACCCTCCTATATTTACCTAAGTTTGATTTGCATGCCCTAGGGAGTAAATTATGTTTACACCCCTAGGGATATTGTGGATATAAATATTACATCCAAGACTGCATTTACCCAACATTTTAAAGGCACTAATCTGAAATTTGCATTGGAGAAATAAAATTTCTTGCATTGGGTAACATGATTTTATGAGAGTTTCAAATTGTTTGAAGTGTAGTCAATTCTACATGCTACTAGCTTTCTTAAGCCACTAAGGCGTCATCTTTTGTCCAGTAATTATTATTTTTGTTATAAATTGAATCTACATCCATTAGGGCTGCAACAAATTTCTCTCAAACGTTTACTTTTTCTCTCTTTTCAACCGTCAGAATTTGCTAGAAAGCTGACATAATAATCTACTTGTCATTTAGCATCTTTTGGGTGGTCTACTTGTAATTTTTGGTGGTTGGAATTTTCCGTTGTAAAAGTATTTTTCTAAAGCCATAAGGATGTTATAATATCTCTACAATTGCATCTTTGAAAAACCCTATATTGTTGCTAAAGTCTTTCTCTATCTTACTTGAGTTATGCTAGTCATTACTAGCTTATCTTTTGCTTCTTTACCTAGACTTTCAACGACTTATTTAACAACTTTGATTATCATTTACTTGTTGATTTGTATCATTGTTTACTGCTACTATATAGGAAACACATATTCACTTACTTGTCCATTAGATATCTTGGCTTTCATATTTGTATTTTCTTGTGTCTTGGGTAGGTACAACTATCTTCTGCAGGTACTCAAGCACTTGGAAACCATTGACTATCTCCAAGACTCGTTCCCAAGCCACATTCCACTTAGTAGTTTGACCTATAGGGGAATCATATTCCATAAACTCACTTTACATATAATTTTCCCCTAGGGTCACTAGAGATTCTCCCCTTGTGTAGGATTTATCCTTCACTAAAGTGAGGGGAGGGTTTATCTAAGGTGACAATGGGTAGACTCTCCCATAGTTCTCGTCATCTTGTGGATTGGGTCAATATTTTCCCAACCTATAATTGGTTCGATAACAAAACCAATCAAGTGGATTGGAGATCAAATATGGTAGCATATTTGGTAGCGAAGGGAGAGACACATCCAGGTGGTAGAAGTACCTTCCTTGCTAAGAGAGAGAGTGTTGATGTATGGTAGCGTCAAACAAGTACTTCCATATAAGCTTGGTGTCTAGCATTTGGAAGTCATACAATGTCTTCTACCTTGATACTTTACTTTAACTAAAGTAGTTATTAAAGTAGAGTGTTTTTATTAGTAAGTTGATTTTTTTTAAGGAAATGATTCAATTAGAATTAATAAATTAAATAATAACCATTGATCTCAAGTGAGGTGAGAAGTAATCTCAACTGTCAGTCACTTTGAAGATCAGGGTTAGGTTATATCTCAACCTTATAAAAGCAAGGATAGGGTAAAGGAGAAGACACTTTTACATAGAGATAGCAAAGAAGGATTTTTTCTAGTGTGAAGTCATTTGAGAGTGTAGAAGAAAATGATGACTTTTTCTTATGCATTGTATGAGTGAGTGAGATCACTTAGAGAGAGGGTGAAGAGAATTTCAGAGGGTGAAGAGAATTTCATCTAAGTGTTGATGTAGAGAGTGTTGGATCATGGATGACCATGATTCAAATAGATATTTGATAGGTGGAGAAGGACTTCCTTCTAGGGATCTAAGAAAAGGAAGAGAGGCAGAAGTAGTACAATCGAAGGATTAGTCGTTGCATATAGTGTAGGTTTTCTGGTACAGTTCGCACAGATAAGCACAGGTTTTGGCATTATAGTAGTGAAGATAGTGTAGGACAATGTGGATATCAGGGTAACAATCGTGTTATTTCCATACAGGATCATATAATAGCTTTGGCAACAGATCAACCATTCGGGTGCAAATGTATTGTCTATTTTCTATTTGGGCCAGTTTTCCCAGGTATGTGATCCCTTGTAAGATTTGAAGATATTTTAATGCTAAGATTAGTTGATGGGCGTAATATATGTGTATTGTGCATGAGATTTTGGTTTTCTTATTTATGCTTTCGCTGTAATGTTTAGTTGATAACTCAACTATGTTTTGATTCAATAAGTGATTTATTTGGAATTAATTGTCATAAGTTGGGTTGAGGGGAAATTCAACATTGTTGGCCTACTTAGGTTGTTTGAAAAGTCGAGGAAGCGATTTTTTTCATTTCCTCCATCCTTGGTCTAGATGCCTTGTGAGATCCAATATCATATATATTACAGGCCCAACTAATATTTTTTTTTTATGTTCATTAGTCTAGTTGAGGGCATCCCTTGGTCTGAGTTATTATCCCTTACATGAAAGCACCACATCCTCTTCAGTCATTACTCAGTTGTACTTTGGTTAGACTAGTGGATTCAAGTCTTGCATGGAAACCTCAATATTATCCCCAAGTGTTGCATGCTCACCTTGGAATCATCACTAGGAGGGTGCACTTCACATGCATGAGGCTAGGAGAGAGCTACACCTGTGCATGCATTAGATTCTCTCCACTCCACTTTTGTGAGATATTTAACTGATGACTGCATCATCGGTTAACTAGGACTAAATGGAAATTCACTAAGGCTTATGTCAGTGTATTCCCACATCTCTCTAGAAGATTACCATGGTGCATTATTTTGAGCATGTAGTTTATATCTATTGTAAACTATTCACTTTTTGAGTGTTGATTAGTGTGAAATACAATTCTTTCATTCTTTCTCTCCAAGTCTTCTCTTCTTCTCTCAACTTTGCAAGTTTCATGTTCATTGTTTCTGCTAGATTATATGTGCAAGTTTCACTACAATTTCACATGGTATCAAAGACCACGGTACTAGGAATCTAACACACTTGACCCCTAAATACTCTTTTAAAGTATGGGGAATCATAATTTTGTTTTCCTTAACTATCTCAAATCCTAATTCTGGGATCTCCATCGACTTATGATCACCACAAGATTTCTAATGGTTTCCACCATATTGAAATCTAAATTATGGATTGCAAGTTATTGCCTCCCGACTCTCTTCGGGCGTTATTAGTCAAGGACCACGTGGGTCCATATCATTCATACCATCTCCAGATTTCTACATCTACGGTGGAATTCCACCCACTATCCAATCCAATGGTGGGGGCTTGTTCCTTATTTAACACATAGGCTAGAGGGGAGTTCGGTGTTTGGCTCTGAACAACCCTTTTTCTTTCTACACGCACAATCCCCATAGTCTTGAAGTTTCGGACTCCTAATGGGTCCCCACTTACACATGGTGACGCATTATACATAGAGACAAGGATAGGTGGGTCTGTCCCTTCAGTTGATTTAGCCCCAACATTCTATCCTCCTAATATTTCTGAAGTCTCAGGTAGTCCACCAACCTTTGACCAAGCATTCATGTGTCAAGGGGATGACACGCGGTAGGGGCCAGGAGTGACGCATGTCCTTGTCAGGAGATGACACGTGTAGCATTCTAATGGCCTTTAGGTTATGTGAGAATCACGAACTAGGGTGACATGTGGCATATAGGGTAGGGTTCCATGTCATCTTAAGTGACGTTGATGTACCATGTCAATCCAGGACTAGCAGCTTCTGGGGGTTCCTAGCTTCACCTACTTGTGAAACCTCCTAGAGCTCCGAATTTTGAAGTTCTCACCAATTGTCTCCCAATACCCATTAGATCCCACGGTCGAGGTGTGTCCACATAGATCCATGAATCTATGGTTCACATTAATTCGTACCTTCAGCGTTAGGGGGTTTCTACCTGCTCCACACTCCTTTCCTCCTAGAGTAGGAATTCGTTGAAGTGTTGTAGATAAGTCCTTATTCTTGGTTGATCAGACGATTGAGAGGGATATTGAAGGGTCCTTATATCAACGATCTTCATTACTTCACAACTTTGACATTCAAAAGTTTTGGCATTAAACCACCTCTATTCTCCCAAAGTGGGACTTCGCCGAATTAGTTAGCGCTACCTTGTCATTAAGTTATATCTAATGATTCAGAGTGATTCACAATGGATTCCCAAATCCATGGCCCTAATAAATTCACAACTCCAGAATTCGAGAAATTTGGGGTCATGACATCACTGTTTCCCCAAAGTGGTCAGCGTCGGAGTTGGCTTTGACGTAGATCCAACGGCCAGGGAAAATCCCAAATACCCTTGGATCTACGACTCACGTTACTTCATGATTGGTGATTGAGTCAAGGTTTAATGGTGGGACATGTCTACTTTTCCATGGTTAGAGAAACCGCCAGACATCGTTCAGCCTCGTGGTTGACTGTGTTGACAAGTTTCATTTGGTCGATTTGCAAATGGTAAGGTCGTAACACCCGGAAGCTCCGAACTCCCAAAGTTTCGATGCCATAAATCCTTAGCTCCTTTCGGGCCTAGCACAGGGTTCCCAGACCTTGGTCACGCAGGTCTTCCAAAAATTCTCATGGGCTACACATTGATCTCTTAGACATGAATTGGTTAAGGACCTGGGCATGAGCCCTTGGTCATACAGGTGAAGGGTTTGATGGAGGCACTCTACTTCCACCGAATTTGAACTTAGTCTTCTCGTGAAGGTAATTAAAGAGGTCGACATCACTAAAATAATCTGGCTAAACCCATCTCGCGTCTTGTGCTACAAAGTCCATCTTGGGGAAAAGTCCCCTGAGGAAATCTCCAGCCAATGTAGAAACCGTAGCCTATACTTAGACTTACTTACAGACTCACGTCCCATAGCTCTCTAGATATTAAAATGAGGAAAACAAAAGACCATGTAAATACAATAGTTTACAGAAGAAAATGAGAATTTATAATAATTTTTCTAACACTCTAAAACTTAACCATAAACACAGGCATTCAACCATCACTTCCATTTCATTACATAGGGTATGAATATACTTATCAAAAACTGGAAACCGCAAAGAGACTACTAAAAGGGGTGCATGTTTCCACCCAACCATAGGCACAACCACTCCTGATGGATTCACCGTTGGCCACTCCCGAGATAGACCATGATGCTCTGAGAGAGAATCTTTCTCCTTGCTCAACAACATTCAGGGACGAAGGTTACTCTCCTCTCACAGGATCTTGAAAAATAGTTTTCTCTATACCAAGAAAGGAGGTACGCACGAGTACTTCTACAGTCACTCATTAGTGTTGTCTATCATATTGTAGAAAAAACATGGCCCATGGATTCTTGTGCCAAGAACGAGCTTGCTTCTGAGTTTTCCTTTCAACTCTAGAGTTGAAAAGTGCTATTTTCTCTTCTGGATATTGTTTTCTCCACTTTGATTCCTTGCAGATCTGTCTCTATCCTCCAAATTACTTCCTTTCTTTCCTTCCTCAACAAGGTTGCATGGGTCTAAATCCCCAACTCGTGATTGGGTCTAGAAGTCTTACATATGGGTACCCTACCCAATCTCCTCATTAACTCTTGAGGAGGGCCTTCCAACTACCAGCCTGACTGGTAATTCATTTTTGGGTCAGAGGATTGTTGAGAAATTACATCCAGTAAGGTACTGGTTTGATGAAGGTCATCTCAACCATTCTTGGTTTCCCTCACCATCTCTCTCATAGAATCTATGTTCTATCTTGGAACCCCCCCCCCCCCTTCAAACAGTTATGAAACACTTATCCATTTTCTATTAATAACAGAAAATACATACATTCACCCTTTTATACAAAGGTTCATCAAATCAAACATTCACACATATCTAGTCTGCCATAGTCTCTTGGTCAATTATAGTTATATTTGCAAATTGGGGGAAACATGGGTCTTATAATCCCCCCCCCCCCCTTAAAGGAATATCGTCCTCGATGTGCTATGTATGTACAAAAGTAATAAAAAATGCATATGCATGTCTCGTGGAATCCTCCATTTCTCATGTAGCCTCATATGGGCCAAAGTGTTTCCACTACACCTTGACCTATGCAATAGTTATGTTCCTGAGTGGGGTATCCTTCCTGCCTATTATGCATTGAGGTTCTAGCATGAATTCTCCCTCTTATTCCACCTAAATCACAAACCAACCAATAATATGATTAGAATCATACACATATTTCTTTAATAACGAAACATGGAAAATATTATGTGCCTTCACTGTGGGAGGGAGTGCTAGCCTATAGGCTACAGGTCCCACTCTATCCAAAATTTCAAATGGTCCACAATACTGAGGTGCCATCTTGGCATAAGCTCCCATCCTCAAAGAGATTTTATTGGGTCTAACTCGAAGATACACATGATCCCCTGCTTTGAATTCTCTAAGAGTTATTTTTCTGTCTGCATAGATCTTCTGTCTATCCTAGGCTATTTTCAAATTCTGTCTAATTTGAATTACTTTTTGTTCCATTTCCTTTAGCATATCTGGACCGATTGTGATTATGTACATTGGGTTATTCCAATTGATTGGAATATTTCATTTCCTTCCATAGAGGGCTTCAAAAGGGCTCATTTTTAATGAATCTTGATAGCCATTGTTGTAGGCAAATTATACCAGTTGTAGGTAGCCTTCCCACTTCTTGGTTTGATGCATTACATGCATCCTCAACATGTATTCTAACACTTGTATTACCCTCTCTACCTTCCCATCAGTTTTAGGGTGATAGGATATACTAAAGAGCAATTTTTTTTCAAAACCAACAAACAAAGATCTCCAAAAGTTTGAAGTAAATTTTGTATCTCTGTCAAATATAATTTCCTTAGGCATGCCATGCAGTCTAAAGATCTCTTTCATGAAAATATTAGCAATATATATTTCTTTTCAGGTCGACTTAATGGGAATGAAGTGAGCATCCTTGCTCAATTTTTCCACAACAACCATAATGACATAATTTTGTTAGTTGATTTTGAAAATCCTGTGATGAAATCCATGGAGATGATTTCCCATTTCCATTATGGGATTAGTAGGGGCTGCAACAACCCTGTTGGATGTCGGTTCTCTGCCTTAACTTGCTAACATTCTAGACACTTATCTTAATAATCAACTATGTCATTTTTCAGTCTGGGCCAATAAAATATTTTCCTAGTGGTCATGATCATTTTATGATAACCAGGATGACCAGTATATGGTCTTTTGTGTAGTTCATCAATTATCATCCTCTTCAAGTCGTCAAAATTCAGAATATACAAACTACCTTTGTAAGTTAGCAGGCCTTCATTAAACATATGATAGCCTTCATACTTCATCTCTGTGGGATCTTTCTTTAGGTATGATGTCATGGTCTTGAAAAATGCATATATTTATTGTGCACTTTTAACTCTCTCTTTGATGTCTGATTCACTGGCACTTACAACTGCCAAGTGAATCACTTTCATACTTCTACTAAGGGCATCAACCACCCTATTCTCATTTCCTTTGATATGTTTGATTTCAAAATCAAACTCACTAAGGAGAGCCATCCATATAGCTTGTCTAACATTGAGTTTTGGTTGGTCAAACAAATATCTCAACCCATTATGGTGTGTCATAAGCACAAATATTCTACCTAAGAGGTAATTCCTCCACATTTTTAAAGAGTGCACTATGGCAGCCAATTCCACATCGTGGGTCACATAATTGACTTCATGCCCATTCAATTTTATAGATTTGTAGAAAATCACATTTCCTCCTTGCATAAGGACTCCTCCAAGCCCTTCCTTGCAGGAATATGTACACACAAGGAAGTCCTTGTTTGAGTTTGCAATCTTCAGAAAAGGTGCATTGGCTAGAAGGTATTTAAGATCTTGAAATATTTCTTCACATTCTGATGTACAAATGAATTTAACCCCCTTTTTCTAAAGGGAAGTGATTAGGAAACCAATCTTGGAGAATCCGTTTATGAATATTCTATAGTACCCTGCTAGGCCCATAAAGGATCTGACATCAAATACATCTTTTGGGAAAGGCCAATCCATAATGGATTTGATCTTGTCAGGATCAACTGTCACTCCTTTCTCAGAAATAACATGGTCTAAGTAATGGACTTGTTTCTAGAAAATGTTACACTTACTAAACTTATCATAGAGCTGATGTTCTCTTAGCACTTGAAGTACTACTTTGATATGTTCTTCATGGTATTTCATATTCTTGGAATAGATTAGTATATCATCAATGAAAACCAACACAAACCTATCCAAGAACTTTATGATTACATTATTCATTAAGCACATAAAAGTGGTTGGTGCATTGGTAAGACCAAATGGCACCACCACAAAATCATAGTGACCATATCTTGTCCTAAAGGTTCTTTTGTGGATGCCTTCATCCTTAATTCAGACCTGATGGTATCCAGACCTCAAGTCAATCTTGGAGAAAATGGTAGCACCCCTTAATTGGTCAAACAAGTCATTGATCCTTGGTAAGAGATACTTATTCTTGATGGTCATCTTATTGATTTGTATATAATCTATGCACAATCTAAGTGTGTTATCCTTCTTTTTCACAAACAAGGTTGGTGCTCCCCATGGAGACACACTAGGCCGAATATATCCTTTGTCCCAATCTCCTTTAGTTGTAGTTTGAGATCAACTAGCTCTGGTGTACTCATTCTATAGAGTGTTATAGACATTGACACTGCTCCTAGTACAAATTCTATTGAAAAGTCAATATGCCTTCTTGGAGTTAGACCTGACACCTCTTCTGGGAATACATATTTATACTCTCTTAATATGGTATGTTCCTCTAGGCTGGGTTTTTTGTTCTCAACAGAGTTCAACACTTGTATTTCATAAAAGGGACATCCCTTTATGCAATACTTCTTCACTCGAAGGGATGATATTTGTCTCACTGAGACAGGCTTTCGAATCCCTTGTAGGGTTATCCTTCTCCCTTCTCCATATTCACACTCCAAATATTTATTGTAATATTCCAACTTGGTTTTATGGGCAGCCAACTAGTCCATGCCAATCAACAGGTCATAAGATCCTAAAGGAAGCATGTTTAAGGTTGCTCGGGTGGGTAATCCATTCATAATGAATTGGCATGCTAGTATGGAATATGTTACCTTCCTTTTGGTTCCAGTGGCTAGTTGCACCAGCCAAGATTTAACATGTTTAACTTGTTGTAATTTACCTTTCTCAATAGTTTGAGGGGTGACATAACTCAAATTAGAACCAGGGTCAATTAAAAGGGAAACAGGATGGCTGGAAATCATACCTTCCATCTCCACCACTAAAGCTTGGTGGTCAACTTGTCTATTATCCAGGGCTACATAAATTTGTGGTATGCTCCTAGCCACATCATTGACTGTGGTAGCTTCCTGGATGTTGTAGAACCTCATTTTGTCCTGTTGCTTATGTGGATAGTCCCTCAATAGATGTTCTTCTCCACAACCCCAACATTTCAAGGGTTCTCTCTTTGTGTTATCATTATTACTTGGGACTACTTTGAATGGTTTATTTCCACCCTGGGATGGAAAGTTTTTCCAATACACACTTCAAGTAGGAATATTCATCCTAGATATTTTCCCATGGTTCTTAAATATTGAATATTTAAACCCCTTCTTCTTGAATCCCGAATTTTGTTTCTTCTTCCAGTCTTCATGGGGTTTTGTCTTATTCTTGAATTGCTCATAGAAATACCTTTCCTTTTGAATAGTATCTTCTAAAGTCTTTAGCTCATCAAACTCAATTTTGTACTGGTAGGACTGAGGTAATCCACTAATAAATAGTTGCATCTTTACTTTTTCATCATTTATGTAGGGCACATACCTCATCAACTCAAGAAATTTTTTGATATATTAATCTATGGTGAGTTGTCCGAGCTTGAGTTCATAGAACTCCTTAGTCTTCCCATCAAAGTACTTTTTTGAGAGATACTTCTTCTTGAAGTATTTCTCAAATTGTTTCCATGACAAGTCCTTCTCGTGGATTCCTTTCACATTCCTATGGTCCTCCCACCAAATGAAATCTTTCCCATTTAGGTTGAAAATGGTTATTTGAGCCTTTAAGTTTTCAGAGTAGTCATGGACTCTGAAGTACTTCTTCAAGCTCAGTAGCCAAACTTCTTCTTGTTCCCCCTTATTAATATCTCCATCGAAGGTGGGTGGTTTGGCTTTCTTGAACTCTTCAGGTTCATGACTCTTGGACTGTTTCCTCTTCTTTCTTCTCGTCTGGGAATGGGAACTACTTTTTCCACTAGAAGATTCCTTGGATGTGTCAGTGTCCTTAGAGGAATCTTCCAGTGAGTGTCTCTTGGCTCCATGTTGGGCATTCCTTGAGGTGCTCCTCTTGGTGTGGCCACTTTCAGGATCATGCTTCTGTATCTCAGGTGGACTTGGATTTTTCTAAGTATGATGTCTGTCCACATGACTGGCAATTGGACCATGTTGCAGTTTCCTTTGTATATCTGATAGACTTTGCAGTAAGGCTACATTAATTTCAGTCTTCTTTTCTTGTTCCTTTATCAGCCTTTCATTGTAAGCCTTACAAATCTGTAATTCTGCCATGAGGCTTCTTATAGTTTCGATCAAATCTGGAGGGGTTTCCCCCACCCTCGTTTCATCATATTATTCATCTCTATTGTGGGATCTTTCCCCCAACTCATGGTGTGTCACCATCACTTACGATGTAGTTTTCCTACTGTTCACTGACTCATTGAGTGTTGATAAAATTTTGTATGTTATTTAATGATCTACTAATTCATGAACAACACGTATCATTTCAAAGTGAAGTCAACTTCTTTATTTGGAAACATTAGCAACATACAATGCATATTTCCAAAACATCTATCAACAGTAGAAGGTTTCATTCCTCTCTTCAGTAGAGGTTCAGACAAGTTTCTTATAGAAGGGCATAAGGTAGGGTGTTACTCCTTAAAGTTCTCCAATAATATTTTTATTTGAATCATGCATGAGCCCAAGTAGTCCAAGTTTTGTTGCCATGCTCTAATACCAATTTGTAACACACCCGACCCCTAAATACTCTTTTAAGGGATGGGGCATCATAATTTTGTTTTCCTTAACTATCTCAAATCCTAATTCTAGGATCTCCATCGGCTTTTGCTCGCCAAGAGCTTTCTAACGGTTGCCACCATACTAAAATCCGAGTTCTAGATTGCAAGTTATTTCCTTCCAAATCTCTTTGGGTGTTATTAGTCAAGGACCATGTGGGTCCATATCATTCATACCATCTCCATATTTCTATATCTACGGTGGAATTCCACCCACCATCCAATCCAATGACAAGGGCTTGTTCCTTATTTAACACAAAGTCTAGAAGGGAGTTCGATGTTCGACTCTTAATGCCCCTTTTTCTTTCTGCACACACATTCCCTAGAGTTCTTAAGTCTCAAACTACTGTAGGGTCCCCACTTACACGTGGTGACACATTATACACAAAGACAGGAACATGTGGGTCCGACCCTTTGGCTGATTTAGCCCCAACGTTCCATCCTTCCAATATTTCTGAAGCCTTGAACTCCTAAATATCGGGTACTCCACCAAACTTTTACTGAGAATTCATGTCTTAGGGGGATGACACGCAGCAAGGGCCAAGGGTGATGCATGTCTTCGTCGGGATATGACATGTGTAGTGTTCTAATTTTTTATGATTGCAACTATGTGAGACATTCTCCAACTTACAAACCTATGGGATGTGGATCATTGCAACGATGTGAGTCTTTCTCCAGCTTACAAACCTGAGATAAATCCCCTAAGAAGGGTACATGGTTCCTACCTGAGATAGAGCTGAAATGTAGAGATGACCTCCTCCATTCAGAGAGTTGAGAAGAACTCTAGATGATTGTCCAGTGGGAAAGGTGATCTGTTCAGTTAGACGTGCATGTGGCTGAGCATAAGGTGAACGTGTGAAATCCCAAAGTGTTGGGTGCACCGTCATGTGAACACAAATGAATATGATGTATTGGAATCCTCTTACCAGCAGAGTTGACGAGAAACTCCAGATGATTCTCCTGTGTGAGGTAGTGGGAAATAAGATTTGTAGAGTTGAAATGTCTGTGGACGAGCACATGTGGATGTATGAAGATCTGGTTCTTCTGTGTGATGCAGTGAGCCAAAGATATGTACATTCTTATGGATGTGACCCTAGTGGATGAGAACTAGTAGGTGTATCATATCCTTTTCTATATTGTATAAGAGTCAGACCTGCCTATAACCCTAATTGTAATGTAAAGGGTGCATGTTGATCCCACCTTAATGTGACTGTTAATTAATGTAAAAGATAATTAATCTAGTTAATATTAATTACATTATAAGCTAGTGAGGTCGGCCATGTTGTTCCAATAGACACTTTTATTGACAGGTTCAGGTTAGTCTAAGTAAAGGTAAATTCCCCATTGAGGATTCATATCCTTCATACAAGTTTGGAAATTTTAGCAAGTACATTCTCTTGGGAAAAGTGCGCACCTCTCTTGAGTGCTAGTCTTCTAGGGTTTAAGCACCCTCTTGTGTGATACAATTTATCTTGGTTGTGAAGTTATTTCTCTTGAGGAATATTAGCAAAGGATTCAGCTAGGTTTTATTCCCTTGTTGAGAAGGGTTTCCAAAGATACTTCTTGTGTTCTTGTGCATGGTGTTTCTTCTTGTGATCTTGGTTGTTGCAACATTTATGGTTATGGTTAAATGCTAAAATGGAATGAAATTCATGCTTAACCTTGAATATTGAAAAATCATCATGGTATCAAAGCATAGGTCTTGAAAGAACCCATTGCACAAGCATCCACCAAGTCTCATCTCACCTTTTGCAAAACCGTATGACCCTTCTAAGGTATCCTGAAAATTCTGTATGACCTTCCTTTCAGTGGTAATTCACTCCTCAATACTTGGATGATGGGGCCACTTTTGGAATAGAAGAGTACGACCTCCTCCAATGTGTTAGCACCAGAAGTCACCTCTGGATTGCGGCAGAGGTAAGCCTGATACCCATCAGTTTTATATGTCATAATGAATGAATAAGGGTGGTCGAATGGGCACAGACCCAAGAGAATATCACTTTAACTCAGAATCTCAAACCAGGCAAAACATAAGTGCCAAGTGAGGTCTTGATCTAACTCTAGTCAGGAAGTTGATTTTAAAATGATCAGAGGGAAGACTTGGTGAGAAAATGTAAGAGTCTTCTATGGACATCCGGTCTTCCAGTAGCCTAAGGAAGAAAAGCTTCAAGAACAAGATCCTCTTGGACCCAAAATTTCAGACACTAAGATATGCCTAATGGCACAGTTATAACAACACAATGATCAAACCTACATCACAATGCTACTGTAACAACTCGACTGGATCCTCCAATTTCGAGCTACTTAGTGTAAGAGGGAAAAGATAACACAGAAAATTGATTAAAACTAGTGAAAAAATTGCAATGATCAAACCTACATCACAACAACATAACTACCCTTGACTAGATCCTCCAGTTCCAAGTGTTTTAATAGAGTCGTTACAAAGAGATGAAAAAGGAAATTTACTTTCATTAGACAAGAAGTCTCAAATGCATATACATAACCAAAGAACTAGAATGTTCATTAAAACTTTACAATCGGGTTCCCAACTCAACCATCGACGACGCTTACAAAATATCAAAATTGAGTATAAATACTTGGAACTGCTCATGGCCCTCAGGGATACGATCAGACCACTGCATTCAAAGCTTTGTGTTTCCTTCTTCTCCTATCATACTGCACATGTTTTCCTCTGTCAGACGTGAAATTAAAACAGTACGGACTTTGCAGGAAAACCCATTTACAGAGGAGATCTGGGTTGTCAGCTAGCCACCATGACCATCCTTTCTTTCTTTCCATTAATGGGGTGAAACGAGGCTTCAACCACCACCCCCTATTTCCATTAACTGCCTTCATTAGGATCGGGCTAAGTTCTGACATCCATGAATTCCCCAAGTGATGCCCTAACTTCTTCAAATCAATCTCGGTGCTTTGAGCCCTGCTGCTCTTCTTCTGCAATCAATACATGTGCTTTTGGCCCTTTTGTGCAGCTCCTTTCCATCTTTCCACATGACCTTGGTCCATGACCCTACGCTTATCCCCTATAAAATTTTGGGACTTCGCATATTAGGATTTCTCACTCCCCTTGATTCACAACATCGCAATGCCCGAAATTGCGAAATGGTCATATCCAGATTGATGGTCGGATCTTCTCTAAAATTGACGGCCAAGATTGATTCCTCGAAGACCCCACGTCACTAGCTCTATGTGACAGGTGCTAATATTCTTCCAGGACACGCACACCATAGGGCCATGGGCTATGACCATGGGTCTAAACTTTGAGCGCTTCGTGATTTCACATGTCGGGAGTTTGCACTGTGCTCCATGCTCGAACCTCCAATATGTGAAATCGTGATTTTGCATTATCTACTACCACGTTCCCCTCTGCTTTAGACGATCCAGATCAAATTTTCATTGTGGGACCACATACCATAGAAACTCCTGGGAAGACTTTTCTTTGGCCCAGATCCTGCACCACGCGTCCCCTAGAATGGACAGCCATGATTATTTCGCAATTTTGCATGTCGCGAGTTTTCAGGACTTGCCCTCCTACTTTCCCGACTCACGAAATCATGAAAAGATGACCCAACAGTCCAGATCTCTCCCTTAATCAACGGTTGTGATCTTTTCGCGATTTCACGTTTCGGGAGTCTCTGATGTGATTGACTCTCAACCTCCCTATGGTCGTCGATCTAATTTATCTGATGGATCCGACAACTAAGACTAAGCTTGTGCCTGATGGATTTTCGTCGACTAGGTATGTGCGTGCCTTTGCATAATCGCACCCTAAATTTGGATAAAAATGAATATGGTGGGTTTTTAAACCCCTTTTCTCGCATTTGGTTACCCAATGGCCAAATTCAAAGGAAAAACATCTCCTTGCGAGAATAAGTGCTAACATTGGGCTCCATGGGGGATAGATTCCTCCCTACAAGGCTCTAATATCTCCGTTTGCAGTTATAGTCACCTTTTGTTGGGATATGGAGTCAAGCTCAAAACACATTGCTGAAAATACAAGCCGAAAGTAAAAACAAAAATAAACACACATGCTCCAAGGAGATTATTTATGTACAGTCATAAACTAATAAATACTCACAAAATTCTAGGTGAAAGCAAACTTCCACCATAGCCATTCAAGTAACTTCCTAATTGGACCAGTCTTTAATTGGAAGTCTTTACTAGAAGATGATGCAACCGTGACAGTAGAACGGTTACACCCTTCATCCCCTCTTCAAAGGTTGAAGTTGAGATGAAATAGGGAGGCTCCAAGATATGAAGGAAATTCCACTCCATGTACTCATTGACAGGCTCATAGAATGAATGGAAAATCCGGCGAAGTGGGTAGCATAAACCCTTCTCTACTCCACAGTTTCTCATACAAGGCTGAATATCATTGGTAGGCACAAGAAGATGAGAAGTTTCTGTAGGCTAACTAATCTTAGGTGATGGTTGCTCGCTGACCGGCTCTGGACAGAAGATAAAATGCCCCTTTTGTTGTTCCTCTGGTTCATCCTCTTCTTCTTCTTGGCTCTCCCAAGGGTCAGATTCATATTCATCATAAACATGACCCATGGGAAATCTATGCTCTTCAAACTATTACTCAGTGATTTCTGCAGGCCCAGGATAGTTGATTTCTTCGTAATATTCTTCTTTGACAAATAGAGGATAAGGCTCTATAGTCTGCTCTTGGAAGTCCTGCATATCCAGCTCAGAATCTGATTCGTATTTGTCATATACAGGTTGGTTTCTCCTTTGGTTAGCAAACTGCGATGTGGGGCTCTGTTGCTCTTCATCCGAATAATCATCATATCTTGGAATAACAGGCACGTTAGGAGAGGAATGCAAGGCCTCTACGGTCATGAAATATTCAACACTATCATCATCAGTAGAGCTGTCAAGAACATCTGCTTCAAAAACTGGAAAATCCTTTGTATTTTCTTCAAAAAGGCAATAGTCATGATCTACCTTCAACTCTTCTATCTCTGCAGAGAGATATTCTACCAGCTCTATCAACTCACCCAGAGAATCCTCCTCCTCCTCACGGTCCTCATCCCCACAGGCTCTATCAAAATCAACCAAATTTTGATCATTGTCTTCATATACCTCACAAAAATCATGAAAAATAAACTTACAGGAATAAAACGCTTGACAGTGCCTAGTGAAAGCTGCATGAAATTCTCCCAGTGAAGAAATGCTAGCGGGGGGTAAAGAATGATACCACTCACGATCATCCCCTGCTAACGAGAACATGAACATCTTCAAAAATACATCCTCATGATGTATCTCCCACTAATGCATGAGTTCATGAAAATCATGGATATGTTGAGCAGGGTTGTCCTCGTTACGCTCTCTAAATATGGGCAAATAATCGCCCCATTCATTTGGAGTAGGGACAACATTAGGAAAACCAGGAACAATCGAAAAATTAAAAGGAGAAAACCTTCGAGCCAGGATCCTTTCCATTTCAAACCAATGGAGTCGTCAATCGATCTTTGAATCGTGGAGTCACCAGGTGAATGATGCACAACTTTGAATGTGTCTGGTCTTTCTTCACCATCAAAGGCCAGATCCTAACGTTGTCGTTCCCCTAGGAAACTTCTCAAGCTGAGAAAGCAGTTGCTGAAAACCTTCTCAAGAAAGCTCCTCTGGGTCAGCTTTCAGGTGTGCTAAAAGTAGCTACAAATGAAACAGTGAAGTGGAAACATTGGAGTTGCCACAATGGATTCATCAGGTGCACAGTTGCAATCTTCGATGTACTAGGTTCATATGCACCCTTAGAACTAGTAAGTTGTGTCGTTCAATCCCAGGGAAAATATTCAATTTCATCCCCGACAACAGTGCCAGAAATGTTAGCACTAGAAGTCACCTCTGGATTGTGGCAAGGGTAAGCCTGATACCCATCAGTTTTATATGTCACAATGAATGAATAAGGGTGGTCGAATGGGCGCAGACCCAAGAGAATATCGCTTTAAGTCAAAATCTAGAACTAGGAAAAACATAAGCAAGTGAGGTCTTAATCTAACTTCACTCAGGAAGTTGAGTTTAAAATGAGAAGAGGGAAGACTTGGTGAGAAAATGTAAGAGTCTTCTATGGACATCCTGTAATGTTCCCAAGCCATTATGCCAGAAACATCACGGTTTTGGTTTCTTTTTAAAACTTTTCTGGTTGTGGTATTTTGTCAAACACTTTGCTGATCTACTTGTTTAGATGTGTTTACTTGCAGGATGGCCTCTTGATTTCGGCCTTAGGGTTTACTAATCCGTTATATATGTTTATTGCAGCAATAAACTAGAATATATAACCATGGAACATACCTCAACCATATGAAATATGATAGATAAGCCAAAACACTGCAAATCTTCTTTTATTCATGAAATAAAAGAACCTGCTACAATGAAGATGTTGATCTGGAATGCTCAACAGATGGATAAGAAGATAGACAATAGAAGATGATACAAAATTCTTCAAAATAAGACTACAATAATCCTCCAAATGTTGAATATACCAAGAATACTGATATTAGGGATATTTGGGCCATATGAAGTGTCAACCCCCAAGCTGGAAGATGCCACGCCCTCCTGAAACTGTCAAATCCTACAATTTCGGCCCTACTGTCAAGGACCTCCAAATTATATGGTGAGGATGTCAAACTGTAGATCAGGATGATTGGAAGCCCCTCCTGAAAGCTCAAACCGAAATACGAAAGGAAACTCCTCCAAATGCTAAATCCTCCAAGTGAGTTGCGCCCTCCTGAAACTGTCAAACCCTATAATTTTGGCCCTGATGAAGGAGGCCTCCAAATGAGTCCAAACTCAGCCAAATGATAGATTGGGGTTATAGGATTTATCTCATGAAGTCTCAGGCCGAAATTCTATGGATAACTCCTCCAAACTGAGTAGATCTGAATCTCAAAAATTCCCTCCTTTTCTCCAATTCATCCCATTACTCTAGGAAATAATCTGAACCATAAATCTCTCTCAAGAGGCACTAGAAATCATGGCTAAGGACCTGAAAGTAAAACCCAAGTGCTCAAATTTCCAATATCCCTCTCAAACTCCTCCAATGAACCTTCCCTCAAGAATGGTGCTCCCTTGCTGGAAACCCCCAATGGTGTGCCCCTCTTCCTTCCTGTTCCTGTGGCTGGTGTAGAACCCTCCTGCACTAATGTAGAACCGAACTAGAATGGTGTGGGAGAGTATTGCAACTCCGAGACCAATCTTGGGACAAGCTAGGTGGAATTTTTCACCACTGAATCCTCCTCTAGGGTTTGTTAAGTCAAAACCCTCAAAACCCCCAATGTTGGGCTCCTCGCTAGAAGCTAGATTTTAAAATATGATCATATATGAATGAATGAGTAGAGACCCTTGTATTTCCTTTATACTTTTTTCTCACCTCGTCCCTCCAAAGTGACTTTCATTTTATTAATATTTAATTAATTAATTAAATCACTTTAATTAATTAATTAACCTTTTCGCCTCTGAAAATTGCCTTATCTCTCCTTGTGGCTTCCCTGGTAACTGAAAGTCACTTCTGAGCATCCCATCCTATAGTGTTTCTTCTCCCGATTCCAATGAGATACTACACTGAGAGGTTCCTCCAAGTAATGTGCCCAAAATGATCTCTTTAGTGAATTTAATTAACTTATAGCCAAAAATACTCAAAACCATGGAAATCTTCGGAATGCCTCAGAACCAAAGACAACCTGTGTGGAATGGCTCATAATTATGAAATAGGATGAGAAATGCAAGTTGGACCCCACAATGCCTCTCAACAACCCCTGTACTCGCTATAAAATCCATCTGGCTACTCTGATAATCACAAACCTTTGCACTATGATGATGTCCCAAAGTGGTGACATTACAGTCCTCCCTGCTAGAAAATTGCTTGTCCTCAAGCAATAACCAAATTCCCTCAAATAAAATACCAGGATCCCATGTCCACCTGTGGGATACACAGTAGAACCCATC
>JZKD02S1593776.1:97123-108272 GCA_000966675.3 Picea glauca
TGAATATATTGTGATCTCCATGTGTTGATGAATCTTGTATGCACTTAATAACTCAATAAATTAGTAGTAGTTAGTGATTCCAAGAAAGAATTTGGCTTGGGATCATTACATTCATGTTCACCTTGGAGTCATCACTAGGAGGGCACACTTCACATGCATGAGGATGGGAGTGTGCTACACATGTGCATGCATGGAACTCTTTCCAATCCATTTGTGGAAGCTAGTTAATTGATGATTGTTGACCAGTTAACTAGGACTAGGTGGCAATTCACTTAGGATTTTGTCAGCGTATGTCCACATCTCTCTAGAATAATACTATGGTGCATTAGTTTGAGCATGTATATTTTATATATATACATATATTGTAAATTATTCACACTTTGAGTGTGGATTAGTGTGGAGTACAATTTTTTAATTCTTTCTCTCCAGTTCTTCTCTTTTCTCAACTTTGCAAGTTTCATGTTCATTGTTTCTAGCCAGATTCTTTGTGCAAGGTTCACTACAATTTCACATCCAATGCTCTCTTAAGAAGTTTGTCTTCCTCACATTTTTTAATTTAATTATCACGTAGAGATTGACCATTATCCTCAACAATTAACCTTGCCTTAACAACATGCTCGCTACAAAATAAAGAGAATGAAATCTGGTCACTTTTTCTTCACGAGATTAATGGGCCTAAAGTTATTCAATCTAACATCACCACACCCATCTAATTAAGATAATCAAGAAGAGGTGAACAATCGATTAATGGGCCAATTTAGGTCGAGTTATGAATATTCAATTTGGAAATAAAGTAATTATCTAGGGTCATATCAAATTCCTTCATCTCTTTCATTTGAAAATCTCCTAGCATACTCGTTTTTAGGCACAAGCTCAAAGATATTTACGAAGAATGTCATATGATGATAAGATAAATAATTGACCAAACTATACTAATGTGAATCTAGATGGTGCATCAATTGTTTAAATATACCAAAGAGGTTGAATCAACCCTAGATTGGGATTGTTATGTAATTTTAGCTCTCAAACTCTTAGAGCTTAAGGATGGGACAACCTCATTTAAATTTTGCATTTAAGCATCTAGTGGGTTTTGAAAAAAAAATTCCCCATCACATGCATGAAGAAGATTGTTATAGACTCAAAGAAATTTTTCTCAAAGAAATAATGCCAATGGTATCTCAAGCAACACCAATGGTCAAATGATGAGTGGAGGTGTTTCTCTCAAGTGACACCAACGATCGGATGATGAGTGGAGGCATTTATGGTTTCCTCGATGCATGGACGTGTTTCTCAATAGATATTGAATCTCGATTACTCAATATAGATTCATGGACACCCAAGAAGAGTAGATATTTTTAGTCGTTTCTCAATGCATGTAATTGGATTTGTTATATCTCTATCCATTGTTTATGTCTTTCATCTTAGTAGAAACAAATGGCTTTGTCACAAACAAACTGTTCATGGAGTTATCAACAAAAATAACTTCAATATGATACCACTTTCAGGACAGGGATGAGTAACTATTAAAAATTGTACCAAGGATAAGTTTTTCTCACAACTTAGGTGCCTAGGTGTGAGAAAGTGTCCAATGTGGTCCCTAGCACATTAGCTTTATGAGAAATAAAGTTAAAAGTGACTTTTGGAATATTTGTGAAGTGGGTGACTTAAAAGACATTAAATCACCACCATTGATCTCAATGGCCCAAGATCAATTCTCCATCATTGGATCATGAGACTCTTCACCTTGCCCTCATAAGTCTATCTAGGGAAAGAGGGCGCACCATTTTTGGCATTCTTCATGAGCATTTGAGAGAGAGACAGAGAGAGAGAGTCGAGCAAAGGAGAGGTGCATTTTTGCAGCCAATGGAATGCATTCCAAGGAAATTTATAGCACATAAAATGAGGGGAATATTACAACAATCTATGGAGTTCATACTATACATATTTTGAGCAGATTGTACAATAGTAAATTGGCACAAAAATCGAGGAGGTGGTTTGTACGAATTTCTGGGTGAGTTTTGGCACAAAAATTGAGGAACTCAACTGCCATAAGTTTCTAAAAAAATGAGACAACAAGAAGGCATGATTTTCAATGCAATCATACAACATTAATTGTTGTGATAATCGTGCTCTGTACAAATTTCTTAGCACAAAAATCGAGGAGTTATTTGGCACAGATTTTAAGGATGTGTGGTGCACAAAAAATAACATAAGTATGTATCTTTTATTGTTGAAGATGATTGTTGTAAAAGAAACTTTCTCTGAGCTCTAAATAATAAAATCCTCCCCTCTCTCACTAGTTTTCCCCTTGCGGGTTTTTCCAGGGTCCATTTTGACCAAAATTCTTGTGTCTATTTTATGGGTATGAGTTTTATTTTTTCATTTATGGTTGTAGTAGACTTCATGTGTTTCATGTTATGAGTTATTTTTTTATATGCTAACTAATTTGCAGTAGAAAATGCAATGTGGTTTGGGCATTAAACTATGATGTATCTCATTGAGACTTGAAACTAGGTTGGGGTATGAATTTCTACATGGTATCAAAGCTTGAAAGTGGGAAAGAGAATAAATATATCAGCAACAAAGAAAAAATAATTTGTTGAGGGAGAGAGGTACTTCACCAAGAAAAAAAAATTGGGCTTGTGTTTCAGTTGTGAGGTTCAATGGCCATTGGTTTGAGGGTTGATGAAAGATTGGATGGGGCTACTAATTTAATCTCATGGAAGGAGAGGATTGTGTTGCTTCTACAGGAGCGTGAGTTGTGGGACATTGTGGAGAACACACAAACGAATCATGTGACGGTGCCTACAGATGCTACTCTTTTGGCCACCTACACTAAGAATAATATTAATTCTAAAAGAATCATACTTGATGCCATTAAGGACCATGTGACCAGGAAATCCAATGCCTATGATATGTGGGATTCCTTAACCAAACTTTACCAAAGTTCCAATGAAAATTGGAAAATGATATTGAGGAAAAATGAAGAGAATTAAAATGACCAAGATTGAAAATGTTGCCACCTATCTTACCAAGATAACTCAAGTGAGGGATGAACTTGGTGTTGTTGGGGAGGTTATTGTTGAAAGTGAATTTGTGAGGACTGCTTTGAATGGGGTGACCAAACAATGGGTTATCTTTGTTGAGGAAAATATTGCAAGGGAAAATCTACCCAAGTGGGATTGTCTTTGGGATGACTTCATACAGGAGGAAACTCAAAAAGGATATGTGTAGGGGAGTTCATCCAGTGGTAATAATGAGGAGAATGTGGCACTGGCAGCTAAAGGAAAGAAGAAGTCCAAGAAGGGTTCCAAGGGTGGGTACAAGCAGAAGGGTGAAGGGAAGAAGGACATGAGAAAATTCAAGTGTTTTGCATGTCACAATTTTGGACACTATGTTGGACAATGTCCTAATAAGAAGAAGAAGCAGACTACAGCTTCAATAGACGTGGAGGAGTTTTTCCATGGGTTCGAGAAGGAGTATTCATTGTTGGTGTGTCTTTCCTCTAGAGAAACATCTACCAGTGTTTGGTATATTGATAGCGAAGCCTCCCACCATATAAAAGGTGATCGTGAGTATTTCACAAATCTTACAGAGATTGGGGATCTTGAGGTGGTGCCTGGAAATGACTCAGTGGTCAAGGTAGTTGGTAGTGGGACAATATCCTTTCAGAGGCAGTCCCTATCTCCCATGTTGGTGAGAGATCTTCTATATGTTCCCAGCTTGAAGAAGAACTTGATATCAGTTTCCACTATTGATGATAGGGGATATGAGGTGTTGTTCCATGATGGGAAAGTTCTCTTGTATCCTAAGGGATCCAGTATCTCTTCGGCCAAAGTGATTGGGATCTAACATGAGAAGTTGTACAAGCTCATGTTTCAGCCAGCTAGATCATTGATACATGGTACCAACAATAATGACCTTTGTGAGCTATGGCATAGGAGGATGGCCCATTTGCATCATGGGGCTCTGAATATATTGAGAGAGATCATTATCGAGGTACTAGATTTCAGTATAGAGCACCAGGAGGTGTCCAAGGGGTGTGCTCTAGGGAAGTACACCAAGATTGTTTTTTCCAAACAATGAAAACAGAGTAGCAGGTACTCTTGATATGATTCATTATTATGTATGTGGTCCTATGTGTTTTGTATATTTGAGTGTATTTGAGTACTATGTCACTTTTATTGATGACATCTCTAGGAAGTCTTGGATTTTCTTCATGAAAACCAAATGATAGGTCTTCAAGCAGTTTCAAGAGTTCAAAGCTCTTTTGGAGAACCAAACAAGGAAGAAAATCAAAGTGTTGAGATTAGACAATGGGGGCGAGTATACCTCCAATGAGTTGAATGACTTATGTGAACAAGAAGGCATTAAGAGATAATTGTTTGTTCCTTACAACTTGCACCAAAATGAGGTTGCTGAGAGGAAGAACAGGGCCATTGTTGGGGCTGTGAGAGCCATGTTACATGACCAAGGGATACCACTCTTTCTTTGGGTTGAGGCATGCAACATTGTATTTTATTTGTAGAACAGGAGTCCACACATATTTTTGGGGAACAACACTCCCGAGGAGGCTTTCTATGGGAAGAAGCCCGAGGTTGGGAACTTCAGGATCTTTGGTGCCTAAGATATTCACATGTCCCTTCTGATAAAAGGAAAAAGATAGAACCCACAACAAAGAAGGGTATTTTTGTTGGGTATAACGAGACCTCAAAGGATTTCTGCATATACATCCCCTCTTTGAGGAAGACAATTGTGCGACAGGATGTGAGATTTGAGGAGGATAGAGCATGTTATAACACAATTTGTAGCTTGGGAAAATACCGACCCAACCATAAATCAAGTGCTAAAACTTAAGAATCCTACACCCAATGTCACCTCGATATAGGTCACACACTTCAAGGGTGACTAGGTCACTCTAGGGAGGTGATCCTGGTGACCCTGGGGGGATTGAGATAGAGATGGAGATGGAAGGAAGTGAATCCCCTCTAGGTCAAGTCTAAGTGGTATGAAAGGTAGGAAAATATGCCTTGTAAGTCAATTAATTGTTTCCCCACATGTATAGTACTTCTTCGGATAATTGTACCTGCCCGAGACACAAGAAAAGACACTTTGCAATGATATATGTTAGTTGTATCAACAATTTAATCTTGTTGTCCCTAATTTTCAGTAGTAAATGACAATTTATATCAGCAACTAGAACATCTAAATCAACATACAAAGATCTAAACTATTTAAGTAAATCAACATCAAGATTGGCAATAAATATAGGCTAAAAGATGGCACTTAAGAAGATAAAGAAGATGATTGTTGTAAACATGCGTTTTCTGCATAAAATTGCAGTCTTGTGGCTGTAGAATTCAGTGGAACGTAGCAAAAAAATCAACCATGGAAAAGTTCCAAGAACTAGCCCAAGCGATGTGCCCTAGTTAGTAGAGTAAGTGGGCAAAGTTTAGGAGTTACTCTAGGGTTAGTTTAGGAGTTATGAGAATGTTAGTAGCTAGGGTTATGCAGACCTAATGGCTGTAGGTTAAAATTTGTAACAAAAATTAGAGTAGTCGGAGAGAAGGGACGCCCTAGTGGGAGAAGACTCCTCTCAATGAGGCAAATCAACTTCAAGCAAGAGAACTTTCAAAAGACCAAAAATTGTGTTTCCCAAGGCAATGATTTTATATCTCCAATGAAGAAAAGTATGACTAATGCCTTTACTATTGGATTAATGGAGTCAAATAAACAAAGATATAGAGAAGCTACCTCCTTGGGGGTGTAATCCCTTTTACTTTCCAAGGAAAGTTTCTCTAGCTAGGGTTTAGGCGAAGAGGGTGTATGCCCTTGTACTTCTCTTAGAAACCCCTTGTATAATCAATGAGATGAAGAAAAAATGATTAATACTATGGTGGGGGTGTATGCTCTTATACTTCCCACCTAGCTCCTATAATAACAATACTTGACTTGAAAAAATGATAGCATAATAGTAAAATACCATACCAATATCAAGACAAATGCCAAGACAATCCACCATAAGAGCTAGAAAAACATCATCCAAGGCTAGAGCCTCACTCCTCCATCAACCATTCATCAATATAGCAATAAAAAAGTGCACAAGAGATAAAAAGAGCCAAGTGTGGCGCAAATTTCATACTAAGTCCTCTCACGAGAGGGAGCGTTATGATAAAAATGAGATCTTATGATATTTATTTATACAAAATATATCTAACATAGTTTTTCCAAAAATTAAGGAGTAAACCACAATATTAGGGGTCAAAAACCCTAATATTTCCCCCTTAACAAAGTAATATTAAACAATTCACTTAGATTTTATCTTTTTTCACAAATAAAACCCTAATTTAGGAGGACGTCACCCCTTTAGGGGACATTTTTCCACTTTGAAGAAGTCGTTGGTGTTGGAGAAGCATGGGTAGGCCTCCAAAGGCCACATGTCAAGTATCTAAGCACTGTCATCATGCGGTGAAGACCATATTCTCCTCAAAACGTCCATGTGTCAAAAGAGTGGCACCTCACCACCATGCCCTAGCCCTAAAAGCATGACGTCAAGCTCAAAATAGGACGTTATTCCCCTCCTAGGAAAATTGTTTGGTAAGTGAGGGTTGGGCTAGGTCATTCAAGTCATCATCAAGGCCTTCCAAATCTGATCTCTCTCATCAGGCATACGGGCCCTTGGCATCCAACCTGTGGGCTTGTAGCACCATGGAAGCCTAAGCTAGGATTTTTCTCCCAAAATTGTCCACCAACTAGGTCCTTCAAAGAAAAATGAACATGCCCTCCAAGGATCTCAAGTCATAACATCATGATAAGTGAATCCAATCAATAAATAATCCATCTAAGCAAGTGCATCAAAGATCACTATATCAAACAATTAACCTCTCAAAGACATTATGTGACTTGTCAAGCTTGAATATGGAAGGGTTGAAGAGGTGTCCTATTGGGTACATATTTCCCTAGGTCAAGGAGAGTTTCCAAGAGATCCCTCTCTAAGCCATGTAAAGTGGATGAAGTGGTTGGGGTCAAAACTCAATGGGCATAGGGATCACGACATATAAGGGGTTGTAGTGTCTCATTCATGGGTGCCTTTGTAGAGGGTGCGTGGTACCTTCATCCGCATTGCATTTTTTCCAAGCCCATCAATTGTCTCTTATCTTTATTTCTTTATTTTCTTTCAATAAAACATAATGAGGTTGAAGGTGACTACCCTGGCGTGGTGACCATGTGGTGGCAATTTCAACCACAAACACCTAATGGAAATGAGAAGGGAATTTCACCCCCTTTCTCTCAACCATGCAACTGAGAGCCATTACCCTAAAATCTCAAGAGATAAGTAAATGGAGGGGAACAAATGATGGAAAGTGGTAAGTATGGTCAAGAAYGGTACAATGGATCATTAAGGGAGTTCCCAGTAAAAAACCCATCCCCAAGAAAAACCACTTGCTAGGGAACAATATCAACCACCAAKGTGAAGCAAGGAAAAATGCAAAATGTCCAAGCATATATCATGAAATATAGAGCAATGCAAGATACAACATAATCAAMTGGATTAAATATTGAAATGATGTTCACCATAATAMTGAATTGTACCTCATGGAGCAAGGCCCACTTCCTTCCAAAAGCCAGCTGGTGTGGTGGATGCCATCTCCAAAACTGTGACAATCTGTGGTGGTGAGTGGGTTTTCCATTTGTGCARAAGGGTATTGTTGGTCATGTAGTCTCTCGACACTCCATATATTCAACCTGAGGGCCTCAAGACATAATMTCCTTAGTTATCCACAAAATTGGGATAACATCTGGCTTCTAATTAGGGACATGCTCTCACCGTAGAGTGCATGAGAACCRCAACATMTCATGTTACACCTGTTCCTGCAAGGAAACATCAAACTGTCAAGTKCAAGATGGCCTACTCATCCTTGTTCTCATATGATCATATTCGAAACCAACTAAGCTAGAAAAAAAAATGAAATTTAAAAAAAAAATCTAAACTAAGCATGGAATCAATATGCAAGTGGAACATAATGAAAATTAAATGCATCTAAACTAGTGTGAGAAATCAATATGCAAATGCAGGGAATGAAAATGACTTGCCTACTTACCTGGGGCCTTGGGGACCTGAAGATCACATTTTGAATGATGTTAGGTGAAGTCATACAACCAGTGCAACCATTTGATCATCTCATCAAAGTATCTCCCCTTGTGCTTAATCATATAATACGACAAAGATAAGTCAAGCAAACAATAATCATGAGTATGAACACACATACAATCGATCATGAAATAAAACTCATAAAGATGGGCGAGAGGGAGGAAATCCTGTTAGAAAGAGAAATCATCAACCCGATCATCCTGCCTGAAAGTGTATCCACAAGAATGATCAATCCATCTCTGAAGGGGTATACTATACATAGATGACAACTTGTCTTCATCTTCACTTATAATATCATTGCTCCCTGGAGACTGAGAAAGGACAATAGATCCAAAGAAAACCCTAAGATTTCCCAAACAAGGGGAAACTGGGTAAGGCACAACCTTAGAGAAAAACTCCCTCGTCAGACTCAAGAAACATCTCTTCTTTGTCTGCAAATCCTTGCCCAAAGTCTCAACATGAAAGTACTCTTGTTTGGTAGTATGGACCTCAGATTGATTTGGTCGAGCCATGATCTGGTTTCTATCAAAATCTGAGTATGGTGGTTGAAAATAATCCAGAAAACGTTGCGTCAGGTCATCCTCGATCGAATGGAACAAACCTGTAACCATATCATCAGGTTGGCACATATATGGACGATCTGGATGTAAAAAGAAATCCTCTGAAGAAATTCTTTATGTATCCTTTACTCGAGATGTGCCTTCAATGTCGTAGATAGGATCTCTGTAAAAAATGAAACAACCTAGATCTCATTTGCATCTCCCAATCTATATGAAATCATCAATGTGATTGTCAACTGTATCTGGGGGTTGTTCCATGATTTCATCTACATCATAGAAGCTGATTACTTCTTCACAAGACTAGATAACTTCATCTTCTTCGAAAGGGACAGTAGAGGACAATGTCTCGTGCATACCTTCTACAAGAGAAACTTCATCAAGATCCTTTTGGCAATTTTTTTCATTTCCACAATCATGGAACAAAGCATCATCAAAGTTCTCAAAAGGATTATAACTCATCATGTTCTCTTCTTGATATGCAGAAGGAGCAGAGGTTTGAATGTCCTCATCAAGTGGAAGAGTAGATACTTCATCTTCATCATGTCTCATCTAGATCTTCTTCATCGGGATATTCTTCAGGCTTTTCTTCATCTATTGTCTCATCATCGATCGAAAAACCTTCTCTGCAAAAAGTGTGTTTGAGATCTTGGAAAGCATCTTGCAAACTTTGAGTAACTGGAAGATATTGCCTGAGAAATTCTTCAATGAGCTTTGTAGAAGAAAGGATACTCTTTAGATCACAAGAGTGTGCAATCCAATCCATTTGACTTGATTCCAGTGAAGACACAAAAAATTTCATCAACACATCTTCATTTAGGAAATTTAATCTTGAAGCATACTTCATATAATTCATGACATTGATGACTACTAGAGCTGGATCACCGTCAAACTTGGGGCAATTTTACCTCTATTCTGTCGAGCAATGGTTTGGATATCCAGGAATATCCTAAACATCAAAGGAGGGATAAACCTTATGGAATTCCCATGGTAAGTCTCGTGAGGCCATGGTGCCATAACTTAAGGTAATACCTCAATGGAGTCGCCATACAAGCTCAAGGCTCACCAAAGGATATAAAAGGATAAGGGAAAAGTGGGTTATGAAAAGGTGGAGTCGCCAAATGAGATCATCAAGGAGAGTGGAAAGGGAACGTCCCTTGGGTGGAGTCGTCAAGCAAGATAAGGGAAAGGCTTTTAGATAGCTCACCAAAGCGTCGTTAGGGTACAAATAAGATTCAAAATCTTCCCCGACAATGATGCCAAAATTCTATAGCGCAAGTTGTAGGTTGGGAAAATCCCAACCCAACCACAAAGAAAGTGCTACAAAATAGGAATCCTACACCCAATGTCGCCTCGATGTAGGTCCTACACTTCAAGGGTGACTAGGTCACTCTAGGAAGGTTATTCCGGTGACCCTAGGGGGATTGAGATGGAGATGGATATGGATGGAATTGAATCCCCTATAGGTCAAGTCTAAGTGGGATGAAAGGTGGGGAACGATGCCTTGTAATTCAAGTAATTGTTTCCCCACATGTATAGTACTTCTCTTGATGATTATACCTACCCGAGACACAAGAAAAGACACTTTGCAATGATATATGTTAGTTGGATCAGAAAGCTAATCTTGTTGTCCCTGATTTGCAGCTATAAATGACAATTTATATCAAAAGCTAGAACATCTAAATCAACATACAAATATCTAAACTAGTTAAGTAAAACAATATCAATATTGGCAATAAATATAGGCTAAAAGATGGCACTTAAGAAGCTAAAGAAGATGGTTGTTCTAAACATGTGTTTTCTACATAACATTGCATCCTTATGGTTGTAGCATTCAATGGCATGTAGCAACAAAATAAACCATGGAAACTTTTCAAGAACTAGCCTAAAATATGCCCTTATACTTCCCACCTAGCTCCTAGCATAACAATACTTGGCTTGAAAAAATGATAACATAATAGTAAAATACCATACCAATATCAAGACAAATGCCAAGACAATCCACCATAAGAGCCAAAAAAACATCATCCAAGGCTAGCGCCTCACTCCTCCATCAACCATTCATCAATATACCCATAAACAAGTGCACAAGAGATCAAAAGAACCAAGTGTGGCGCAAATTTAAGACCAAGTCCTCTCAGAAGAGGGAGAGTTATGATAAAAATCAAATCTTATGATCTCTATTTATACAAAATGTAGCTAACATATTTTTTCCACAAATCAAGGAGTAAACCACATGATTAGGGTTCAACAACCCTAATCTTCCCCCTTAACAAAATAATATTAAACAATTCACTTAAAATTTCATTTTTTGCACAAATAAAACCTTAATTTAGGAGGACGTCACCCCTTTAGGGGACGTTTTTCCACTTTGAGGAAGTCGTTGGTGTTGGAGAAGCATGGGTAGGCCTCCAAAGGCCACATGTCAAGCATCTAAGCA
>JZKD02S1593776.1:133185-152551 GCA_000966675.3 Picea glauca
ACCTTGATTTGACAAAACATTGTTTTGATGGCTTTTTGCAGGGGTCTTTGAATACCAACAAGTAACACTCCAATCCAAATAAAATTCATCGTAGGGAAAACAGGGGAAATGTAGCGAGGTTTCAACGACGTCTTTCTGTAGTGCAGTGCACACACAAGGAACAGGTGATTGCATGGTCACTCAATACTCAGGAGTAGAAATAATTGGCGTCTTCAGTAGCTAAAAAATAGGTAACAATGGTTGCAAAGTCTGTGAGAGGGAAACTATAGATGCAGAGGGATGAAGGAGGGAGTGGTTTGCAACATCGTTCGCTACCAAAACTCATGCAAGAGATATTCCAAGAATTAGCTATGCAATGGAGGGAGCTCAAGGAATACCCGTAGAAGTAATTGACAATGGAGGCTCTGCAACTAGTTAGGAAACCTCCATGACCACCTCAGCCTTCAAATCATCCTTAGTAGTTGATCATGTAGCGTTGCCTGCAACTGGACTAAACTAGCGGTTTCAGCAACGCTGAGTTTGAGAAAATTCAAATCTTTGAAACCGTTAGAAAACTCATTAAAAACCAAATCTTAATATTCATCTTTTAAAGAACCATGGTGTTGAAAAAAAGATAGATCATGACCTCAACGAATAATGACGAAACATGGAAAGGAACAAAGGACAAGGAGTGCGCTATAGAAACTCCTAGTGAGTTGGTAGTGCCCCTTTTCAAAAAAAATGATTTGACCCACCTTTAATTGGACATAGGGACAACATGGAAAGGATAAAAGGTACGAGTGGAAAGAGTGACATGTCAAGTCATGAAAGTCATGGGATAGGTTATGCTTGGTATCAAGTCATGAAGTGAGTCAAAACCATAAGCCATAAAATGGATCTAGGTTTAAAATCTATGTGTGGGCCAAAAATGAGCCAAAACCACAAGTTTTATTTATTCAAGCTAACCTAAGAAAATTACACAAAGAAAAATAAAACAAATATAAAGTCTAAAGGATAAAAATTTAAACCTAAGGGATAAAAGTCCCAAGAAAACTTAATGTGATAACATTGGCTCCATAGGGGATGGCATGCTCCCTGTGAGCTGCCAAGAACAAGCAGTTTTAGTGCCTTATCCTAGGGCTATGGGGTCACTTATTCAATCAGAAATAAAACAAAATGATATTTACAATGGAATGGAAAGCCACTCATGGCTTAATAAAAATAATTTTTTAGAAAGTGCCCACCAAAAACTTTGGAACCCTCCAAATTATGCAACTTATAAGTGTTATTTGAAAATACCTCAGAAATTTTGAAGGGACCAATCCACAAGGCCTCAAATTTATCGTGCTTGCATTTTTCTTACTTGGGTGCATCCCACTTGAGCACTAGATCTCCAAGCTTAAAATATTCTTTTCTTACCTTCTTGTCAAAGGCTTGTTTGATCTTCTATTGATGATCATGTGCTTTGTCCAGTAGTTTCTCCCTAGTCTGTTGCACTTCTACTAGCTGTTGTATTCTTCTGATCATATCATCAGGTTCTCCTTGGTAGTCTTGGAAGAATTTTTCCACATGTAAGGAAAGCTGAGTAGGATGGATAGCCTCAACTCCATACACAAGCTGAAAAGGAGAGACACCAAGAGACCTCTTTGTTGTCACTCTATCAACCCACAAGGAAGATTTAATCTTTGAATCCCATGCTTTCTTGTTGTCTTCTAACAATCTCTTGATAATATTTATAAGGCTCTTGTTAGAGGATTCTGCAAATCCATTCCCTTGAGGATAGTAAGGGGTAGAATGAACCAATATAATCCCATACTGTTCACAAAACCTGATCAATGGTTCATCCTTGAAAGATGCAACATTATCAACAACAATTTTGCTCGGGCAACCAAATCGTGCCATGATATCCTCAAGAAAACCAATTATTACCTTATGGGAGGAATTCCTTGTAGGAATGGCTTCTATCCACAGGTAAAGTAATCAGTGGCAGTCAAAATCCACCTATGTTGACCACTTGAAGCAAGATGAATTTCCCCAATAAACTCTAATCCCCACTGTTGAAAAGGTCATGAAGCTACCACATGCTTCAATGGAAAAGATTCAAGTTGTTGTTTTCTAGTAAACTTTTGGCACTTGACACAATCTCTAATATTTGCACAAATGTCAGTTAAAAGGCTAGGCCAAAAAAACCCATCTCTGAGAATCTTATAGGCCGTGGTTCTCCAGAAGTGATGGCCTCCACATAAATTGTCATGAAAGTCAGACATAATCTTTTGGGCCTCATGTAGATCTAGACATCTCAAAATCACTCCTAAAGGATCTTTCCAATAAAAAACTTGGTCAATAAAACAGTGTTTGATTGATTTGAGCTTCAAATATCTTACCTTGTTCTTCTCCAAACCATCAGGAGGCTGCAACTTCTGTAGAAAATATATAATGTCCTTGTACCAAGTGCATTATGCCAATGGAGGGCTGACTTGAAAACCTTTATCAGACAAATCAGCTTGTTGATTTTCTAAGCTAATGTTCATGAAATTAAACCCCAAAGATTTGCAATTTGATTTAGCCAGCAAAATAGATAAACCCTGGCCTTTAACCAATTTAGTGGGATTTAATTCAAGATCAAATTCAATAATTTTGGCAATCCATTTTCTCCTCCTTCTATCTATGTCAGGCTGAATAAGAATTTCTTTCATCGAGGCTGAAGGGACATATGAAATAACGTTTGAATGCAACACATATACTCTGAAATCCTTGAGGGATTTGACCAAAGCATAGGCCTTCTTTTCCATGATGTCATATTTTATTTCAGCATCCCTCAATGCCCTGCTGAAAAAGGCAATAGACTGCACTAACTCTTCTTCATTTTTCTGCAATAAAACAACAACTACTGTGTCAAATGAAGCAAAAGAAAATATCAGAAAATGAGCACAGGTTCTTTAGTCAAAGCATTTTTTATCTGATCAAAATAATTTCAAGACTCAGTATTCCATTTGGCTTCATTTCCTTTCCTGAGCACGGTTGTAATATACTTTACCAATTCAGTAAAATTTGAAATGAACCTTCTCAAAAAAATTGATTTTCCCCAAGAAAGACTGAACTTATTTCTTGGATCTAGGGAGAGACAAGGTCTGGATGGATTCTACTCTACTTGAGTCAATCCTTACCCCTTCCAGCTGATACAATGTGCCCAATAATTTCCCCTCCTTCATAGCAAACAATGACTTCTTAGGATTGAGAGAGAGACCAAACTTTCTTCACTTCATGAAGACCTTCTTCAAATGATGATAATGTTATTTATCATATTGTGAGAAAATCGTAATGTCATCCAAATAGATGAATACAAACTTGTCCTTCTTCCCAATAAAGGAAATATCCACGGCTCGTTGAAAGGTCTCTCTTGCATTCATCAATCCAAAGGAAATTTTAGCATACATGAATGTGCCCCAAGGAGTGGTGAAGGTTGTCTTCTCTCTAACTTCAGGCAAGATAGAGATCTGATTGTAGCCATAAAATCCATCAATCATAGACATCCTAGATGAACCTGTCACCCTCTGCAATATGTGTTCCATCTTTGGTAAGGGATAATTATATTTCTTAGAGCTTCTATTCAAATTTCTGAAATCGACACAAAGTCTGATTTCTCCATTCTTATTTCTCACTAGGACCAAGTTACCCACCCATTCATAGTATCTCAAAGGAATGATAATCTTGGCATCCAATTTTTTTTAACTCTTTTTCCATAATAGGTATCAGCATAGGATTTATTTGTCTCAACTTCTGCCTAAATGGCTTGGTCTCTTCTTTAAAAGGGATCTTATGTTTAATGATGTTTGTGTCGTATGTTCTCAGATCTTCATATGTCCAGGAAAACACATCAACAAACTCTTTTAACAACTCAACATATTCATCCCTTTGTTCCTTTGACAAACTACTAGACAACTTGACATATTTTGGATCCTTCTATGTACCCACATTACATTCAGTCACATCAGCATTATCAGTTGAACCTTTAACCTTCACAACCACATCATTTATGTTGAACAATCTCTCCAAAGGAACTAGTCCTTTTGGAATATGGTTACTAGGCAACTGAACAATATGATGGTTAGCATTTTTATTTAGAAAAACATCAGCATGAGGACTACTTTCAGTATCATCATATTGATCAATATGCAAGGAAGAAAACTCATCCACAGTCTCAAGAAATCTTTTAATCTCAAGATCATCCTCAAAAACCTTCCAATCTTTGACATTGTCGGGTATAGAGGGTCTATACTTCACTTCTACATCATATTTTAGTTTAGGTGGCAAAGGGACTATGAAATTACTTGTTGAAACAACCAAAGAATCATCCATGGTGTTCTCATCTCTTGGAATAAACGAGATATTGAAAGCTAAGAAAAAATTTTCAACAAGATCCCAAACTTCATTTCTGTAAGTCCTTAGCCTGGGGTGTTTATCTTCATACAAATTTTTTATTTGACGGACAATTAATTCAGCATCTCCAAACATTGATAGCGCTTCAATCCCCATGTCTTTGGCAACCCTCAAACACAAAACAAGAGCTTCATATTATACCACATTGTTTGTAGTTTCAAATTCGAGCTTGTAAGACAAAGATATGGTCTCTTAAGTAGGGGAAACAAAGACTACTCCAACACCAACACCTTACTTAGAAGAGGCTCCATCAAAAAACATCTTCCAAACAAAAGAAGTTGGAGGAGAATCTTCACAAAAGGTAATGGAATGTTTTCTAATTTCAAGAGGAGGTTGAGGAACATCAGTGAGCTGCAATATATTGGATCCTAAATCAGTATCAAGTGAAAAAATAGGATGGTTGGTGGGGTTTGCTTCATCACATATAATGTAGGCCAACTGAGCTTCCCTGTAAAGCCTTCTATGCTCCCCCCCAAACACAAGAATGGTGGCATATGTAAGGTCCATATACAAGGTTCTCCCTAGTATTTTTATCCAAGATCTTGACAAAAGCATACCAAACTTAGGGGGGACATCAACCACCACAATATCCATGACTACACTTTTCATGGGCAACTAAAACAAGGTCACAACCAGATCTTTGATAACCCCAAGACACTTCACTTTCCTAAAGTCAAAAGAATATAAGTCATAGTAATTTTTTGTAATTTCCAACCCAAGTTCGTCCATGACTATTTTTGGCATGAGATTGTGAGATGCCCCTAAGTCCATCAAGCAGTTATGCATCACCTTATCATGAATGATCAGTGATGTATAGAAGGGAGGGGATGAATCATCTCTATCTTCTATCAAAGGTCCTGAGATGACTGTTGGTTTTTCATCTTGGAGGTTGTTTGAATCAATAGAATGGGAAGGAGGCTCGGGCTGCAACATTTTGGAAATATATTTTTTGAATTCCTCATTTTTTATCAGCTCCAAAAAAGGCATAGGAATTTTTATTTTTTGAATCTCACTTTCAAAGTTGAAGGAAGATGGAGATTTCAGAATCTCCTTGACCTCTGGGGTAGGATTCTTAACCAAAGATTGAGGGCTTTGTGCATCTTTTTCTTTGCTGCCCACTGCCACAGCCTTGGCAAAATTCTCTGTTTTAGTGGGTTGATCAGAAGTGTCAGTCTTTTCTTCTTTCTTTTTGGACCCCAGATTGTATCTATTTCTTTTGTTTTCTCTCCCTTACTCAATTCATTTATTTGATTATCCATGAGATATTCCTCATATGCAGATTGGGTCAAGTGATGGGATGAGGAGGTGTCACCAAGGAAATAGATTTAAGGATCAGTTTCTTCATCCTCTCCTTCTTCGTCAGCAACAAGGTTGTTTTGTAGAGGGGCTTGGACTTTTTGATTGTCCCTATCTCTTCTTCTTGGATCTCTTGGAAGGATCTGAGGAGCATTATTTGGTCTTCTGAGGCTACTTATATTATCACATTTTGTGTGTTCCTATAGGTTTGTTTCCCTTCAAGTTTTAACTTCTCCATTTCAGCAGAAAGTTATTTTACCAATTTTGTAAGTTCATCAACTTGAGGATGGACAACAGAGGAATCAAAGGTTGAGGCTTCAACTCTATTTTTTCTCTTGTCCCTATCATATTTTCCCCTAAGTTTGTCAGATGCCACTATGTTAGATTCTACCTCCAAGGTTGCATCTTTCATATGAGTTAAGGAGACAGATCTTCTTTCTCTCAGTAGAAGACAAAACGCAGGGTCAAAATCACTGGCATAGGTGATCTTGGTAGAGGTTTCTATAGGCTTTATTTCAGCAAGGATCTTGTTGCACATTTTATTGAATCTCTTGGAGAAGTCAGAAACAAATTCTCCCTCTTTCCTCTTTAGGGATCCAAATTCTATGATATAATACAAAAAATCTTTTTTATCCCCCCACTGTCTCAAGAAAGCATCATTTAAAGCTTTGATCCCAACAATAGATCTAGGGGTCAAACCCCTAAACCATTTCCCAGCGCCACCATCAAGGCTATAGACAAAGACTCTCATCCACACATCCTCATTCTCAATGTTTAGATTGTCTGCATAACTATAAGATGGTATAGGTTGCAAGGGAGATGAGGATTCCTCCTCTTTGGATGTAGAAATTTTGATAGGAGGAGGAGTAGCAAAACCTAAGGTAGGGAAATATTCAAGACTCTTAAGTCTAAACCACTTCACAATATCAAGAGAGGAAAGGTTTCAAAATTTTCTTCTTTCAATTCTGGGTCAAAAGAGGAGTATTCAACAAGAAAATTATCAAAATCCAAATTTCTAGAAACTTCAGCAAAAGGTAAAGGAATCAGGCAACTGACCAGAAGTACTTGATACAACAACAAAAAAAACTTTCTTGAGAAGTTTTTCCCTTCTTGATTATCGTTTATGGGTCAGCTTGAGGTGTAGCCAGAGGTAGTTGTGGATTTAACCTTGTGTGTCTACCTTTAGGAGCCACAATTGAAACAATGGAGTCGTCAGGTGCAAGTTACAATCTTCAATGTACTAAATTCTAATGCACCTTTAGAATCAGTATGCTTTGTCGTTCAATCCCAGGGAAATGTCTTCAATTCGTTCCCCAGCAATGGTGCCAAGAATGTTAGCACTAGGAATCACCCTCAGATTGCAGAGAGGATAATCCCAATACCCATTAGAGTATGTGTAAATGTAAATGAGTGTTTAAAAAGGTCAAATGGACAAGACTCAGAATAATAATGATTTAACTCAGAAATCTGGGCTAGCATGCACAATAAATTGAGGTCTTGATTAACTTCAATTAGTGAATGAGAGTAAAAGTGAATAGAAGGAATCCTTTGGTGAGAGAGGTGTAAAGGTATACTATTGACATAAGGTCTTCAAGCAGCCCAAGGAGGAAAAACTCAAACACAAAATTTTCTTGAATTCAAACTTTAAAGAACACTAAAGAACATCATAGCAGTACTATAATCAAGCATTCATCATAATACAACCATAACAATCTCATGTCAATCATTCAATCATGAAAACTTCAGCATAAGAGGCAACAAGATGGAATAAGATAAACTGAATTATATTAATAAAAAATTATCAAGTCCAGTACATAACCAGAGAACCAGTTTACTTAGTCAAAAATATTACAATAAGAGAGCCTATATCAACCATCCAAACCTCCTTAATCATTTAGAATATCTATTTATAACAAAAAAGGAAAGGCAACAACTAGAGGTGCAAGTTGGCCTTCCTCCCATAGGATTCTCTAAAAACAATTATCAATCTAACACCTGTGCTAAAAACTATTTAACAAACTTCTATAAAAAAAGGAAACATGTTAGCAACCAATCCAACAAGATTTAAATGGCATGGTCTCCCTTGATGCACATCCCTTTCCATTGCCAAGTGTCCTCCAGGGGTTGGATGTTGTCACCATGCTTCCACCTATGATCCTTGCTCTTCTCCACATCATCAGCCACCTAAAAGAGTGATGAATTCAAACTCCTTGATTCCAGGTGCCACTTCGTAGCGGCATTCAGTAGTGCGTCGGGTAGCGAGTTTCTGTAGCACCCTTGAAAAATAATTTGCACATTTAGTAGCGCCGATCGAAAACAAGCCTGCAGTGTCCGTAGTGTCAATCCTGTATAATCACTGTGTGCAATTCTGTAACGTTCATCCTGAATTAGTCTCTGTGAATTCAATAGCGCCACACTTTAAATCACCTCTACAGAATCGGTAGCACCCATCATCAAAACAACTATGTGAATTTGGTAGCGCCACTGTGACATAGTTCGACGGAATTTTTAGCACCACCGCTAAGTTCAGGTTAGGAGATTTGGTAGTGTTCTGCATGAATGGTTGTGCTACTGTGTACTTTGACTAGGAGCTTTCGTAGCACTTTAGGTAGAAAAATGGCAAGAAATGCTATATAAACAATTCCGCAGTGCTATCGCGCTACAAAATGTCTGTGCTATTTCTAGATGATGAGACTAATCCTTTGGAAAGCACAAAAACTTGAGTTGATAGGTTAGGATCTTGTAGATTCCTGTACAGGTCACAAAAATTATACCTTCTTGATCACTTACTCTTGAAAAACGAGACCACCCACAAAAATGGAGCTTATGTTCCTCAATTATTTCATCAACCTAACACTCTTCCTTGTTGAAGGAGAGCTTCCTTCTAACACAACAACATGTTTTTCTTTTGCATGGATGGTCTTCTTAACTGTTGGTTTTCTCTTCTTCACTATTGGTTCCTCTCTTTCAATGGCAGCTTCTACCAGAACATTCAAATTACTCTGGGCCAATTCATCCTTGAAGTGTTGCAATTTTTCCTTGAGTTTTCTATTTTGAGACTGAAAGCCTCTATCTTTCTTGTAGAGGTTATTTAGTTTCTTATGGAAAGGCAGGGCTCTTCTTGCTGCAAATTTTTCTAGATCAAGGGTGTTGTTATAATTGTCCATGATATCCTTCATCTTTCTTCTGTCTTCCAAACTTTCTGCCTTCAAATGAGCAACCTCCTTCCTAGCTTCGCTGAGCTATCTGATCAACCTTTTGAAGTTGTGATTACTAGGTGGAGTGTTGATGTTGATAACCTCAACAGTTTTCTCAATGGCCTCGCCTTTGTCTTTTTGTTGCACACGGGCTCTGTCCATCACCCCAATAGTCTTCTTTATGCCTTTACCCTTCTCTTTCTCCTTCCTTGGGACTGAGACCTTGGGTAAGATTTCTGCAACAACCTCCTTGAGGGTTGATGATATAGTGAAAGGCTTCTTGATCTTTATGTTAGTTGTTGGAAAAGGTGAAGAGAAATGCAATTTTCTTCCCTTCCTGGTTGTGGCTTTAGTGGATAAAGGGACTTCTTCCAATTCAGGTGTAGGAGGAGGTGAAAAACCTCTCCGTGGAGAATGATAAGCCTCCCTCTCTGTTTCTTCAATTTCCTTGATGACTTATTGGTCTCGAGTAGGGGTTTTTCTCTTTCTTTTCCTGCTTGTTCTTGCTGGAGAAACACTAGTAGATGGTAAATGACTCTCCATCTTAGACTGAGGAGTATAAGTTATGTCCAATTGCATGTGAGCATAAACGATAAACTGTTCCCAAGGAATGTTCCTCTTCTTCAATTCTTCCATCACCAACATCCTGATCAATCCAAAGTGAAAGACACTAGTGTCCACAGCCTTGGACTTGTCTTGGACTCTATCAGACATCTTCCCCATGCTCCTCAACAAGTAGAAAAGGATATTCATTTCATTTTTACCAATAAAATGAAGGAAAACCCTTATATGGTACTGGTATAACATGTTAAACCTTCTCTCGCATGTAAAGTATCTCTAGATTATCTTCAACATCTTGTCAAAATATTCAATTAGATGGCTTCTAGGCACTCCCTTGGATAGGTTGTATGTCTGATAATCTAGTTTGAGGAAGTCCTCGGAGAAGGAAACATTTAAGTTCATGGATTTAAAACACCTCTCACCAGTATTAGGAATCCTCGTGGTTGCTGCAATGGAGGCTTCAAACACCTCAAACAAAATATCTCCCACCTTACTCTTAAGGCCACAAAATATAATGCAAATTGTCTTGCCACTTCAGGGTGCCCCCTCTGCATGTTTTGGCAAAAAGAGAGGCAACCCACCCTTTGAAAAACCTCCCTAACCATGGGTTTTGCATCAAACAGGTGCATGTCTGAGGGTTCCCTTGTGAGATTTCTTCTTCTGAGGTGTCTCCATGGGTAAAGACAAGGGATCAAAGGTTATGGTGTAATGAAGGCTAAGGAAGCAAAGAGAGGCAGACTTCAATAAGAAAATGACAGTGAATAATGGTTCTTGTCTCCTAAGATTCTCCTCTAACTCACCTTGATTTGACAAAACACTATTTTGATGGCTTTTTGCAGGGGTCTTTGAATACCAATAGGTAACACTCCAATCGAAATAAAATGCAGTGTAGGGAAAACAGGGGAAATGTAGCGAGGTTTCAACGTCTTTCTATAGCGCAGTGGGCACACAAGGAACAGGTGATTGCATGGGCACTCAATACTCAGGAGAAGAAATAATTGGTGTCTTCAGTAGCTAAAAACCAGGTAATAATGGTTGCAAAGTCTGTGAAAGGGAAACTATATATGCATAGGGATGGAGGGAGTGTTTTGTAGCATCAGTTGCTACCAAACTCAAGCAAGAGATATCCCAATAATTAGCTATGCAATGGAGGGAGCTCACGGAATACCCAGAGAAGTAAATGACAATGGAGGCTCTGCAACTGGTTAGGAAACCACCCTGACCACCTCAGCCTCCAAATCAGCCTTAGTAGTTGATCCCGTAGCGTTTCCTGCAACTGGTCTGAACTAGCGGTTTCAACAGCGCCGATTTTGAGAAAATTCAAATCTTTGAAACTGTTAGCAAACTCATTAAAAACCAAATCTTAATATTCATGTTTTAACGAACCATGGTGCTGAAAATAAGATAGATCATAACCTCAGCGAATAATGACGAATCATGGCAAGAAATAAAGGACAAGGAGTGTGCTATGGAAACTCCTAGTGATTTGGTAGCGCCCCTTTTCAAAAAAATTGATTTGACCCACCTTTAACCGGGCATAGGGACAACATGGCAAGGATAAAAAGTATGAGTGGAAAAAGTGACATGCTAAGTCATGAAAGTCATGGGATAGGTTATGCTTGGTGTCAAGTCATGAGGTGAGTCAAAACCATAAGCCATAAAATGAACCTAGGTTTAAAATCTATGTGTGGGCCAAAAATGAGCCAAAACCACAAGTTCTATTTGTTCAAGCTAACCTAAGAAAATTACACAAAGAAAAATAAAACAAATATAAAGTCTAAAGGATAAAAATTTAAACCTAAGGGATAAAAGACCCAAGGAAACTTAATGTGATAACATTGGCTCCACGGGTGATGGCATGCTCCATGTGAGATGCCAAGAACAAGTAGTTTCAGTGCCTTATCCTAGGGCTATGGGGTCACTTATTCAATCAGAAATAAAACAAAATGATATTTACAATGGAATGGAAAGCCACTTATGGCTTAAGAAAAATACTTTTTTCAAAAAGTTCCCATTGACAGGGCCACCAAAAACTTTTGAATCCTCCAAATTATGCAACTTATAAGTGTTATTTGAAAATACCTCAAAAATTTTGAAGGGACTAATCCACAAGGCCTCAAATTTATCGTTCTTGCCTTTGTCTTGCTTGGGTGCATCCCACTTGAGCACTAGATCTCTCAGCTGGAAATCTTCTTGGCTTACCTTCTTGTCAAAGGCTTGCTTGATCTTTTGTTGATGGTCATGTGCTTTGTCCAGTAGTTGCTCCCTAGTCCATTGCACTTCTACCAGTTGTTGTATTCTTCTGATCATATCACCGGGTTCTACTTGGTAGTCTTGCAATAATTTTTCCACATGCAAGGAAAGATGAGTAGGAAAGATAACCTCAACTCCATACACAAGCTAAAAAGGAGAGACACCAAGAGACCTCTTTGTTGTCAATCTATCATCCCACAAGGAAAAATTAAGCTTTGAATCCCATGCTTTCTTGTTGTCTTCTAACAATCTCTTGATGATCTTTATAAGTCTCTTGTTAGAGGATTCTGCCAATCCATTCCCTTGGGGATAGTAAGGGGTAGAATGAACCAATGTAATCCCATATTGTTCACAAAACCTAATCAATGGTTCATCCTTGAAAGATGCAACATTATCAACAACAATTCTGCTCAGGAAACCAAATCTTGCCATGATATCCTCAAGAAAACCAATGATTACCTTATGGGAGGCATTCCTTGTAGGGATGGCTTCTATCCACTTAGTAAAGTAATCAGTGGCAGTCAAAATCCACCTATGTTGACCACTTGAAGCAGAATGAATTTCTCCAATAAAATCTAGTCCTCTGTTGAAAAGGTCCCGAAGCTAACACATGCTTCAATGGAAAAGATTTGAGTTGTTGCTTTCCAGTGAACTTTTGGTAATTGACACAAGCTATAATCTTTGCACAAATGTCAGTAAAAAGGCTAGGCCAAAATAACTAGCTCTGGGAATGTTATAAGCCATGGTTCTCCAGAAGTGATGGCATCCACATAAACTATCATGAAAATCAGACATAATTTTTTGGGCCTCATGTGGATCTAGACATATCAAAAGCACTCCTAAAGGATCTTTCCAATACAAAACTTGGTCAATAAGACAATATTTGATTGATTTGAGCTTCAAAAATATTACCTTGTTTTTTTCCAAACCACCAGGAGGCTGCAACTTCTGTAGAAAATATATAATGTCCTTGTACCAAGTGCATTATGCCAATGGAGGGATGACTTGAGAACCTTTATCAGACAACTCAGCTTGCTGATTTTCTGAGATAATTTTTATGAAATTAACCCCCAAAGCTTTCCAATTTGAGTCAGCCAACAACCTACCTAAACCCTGTCCTTTAACCAATTTAGTGGGCTTTATTTCAAGATCAAAATCAATAATTTTGGCAATCCATTTGCTCCTCCTTCCGTCTATGTCAAGCTGAATAAGAATTTATTTCACCGAGGCTAAAGGGACATATGCAATAACTTTTGAATGAAACACATATACTATGAAAGCCTTGAGGGATTTTACCAAAGCATAGGCCCGTTTTTCCATGATGTCATATTTTATTTCAGCATCCCTCAATGCCCTGCTGAAAAAGGAAATAGGTTGCTCTAACCCTTCTGCATTTTTTTGCAATAAAACAACAACTACTGTGTCAAATGAAGCAAAATAAAATATCATAAAATCCTTTGAGTAGTCAGGGTTGATGAGCACAGGTGCTTCAGTCAAAGCCTTTTTTATTTGATCAAAAGAATTTTGAGACTCAGTAGTCCATTTGACTTCATTTCTTTTCCTCAGCATGGTTGTAATATACTTTACCAATTTAGTAAAATTTGAAATGAACCTTCTCAAAAAATTGATTTTCCCCAAGAAAGACTGAACTTCTTTCTTGGATCTAGGGAGAAACAAGGTCTGGATGGCTTCTACTTTACTTGAGTCAATCCTTACCCCTTCAGCTGATACAATGTGCCCCAATAATTTCCCCTCCATAGCAAACAATGACTTCTTAGGATTGAAAGAGAGACCAAACTTTTTGCACTTCAAGAAGACCTTCTTCAAATGATGATAATGTTATTTATCAGATTGTGAGAACATTGTAATGTCATCTAAATAGATGACTACAAACTTGTCCTTCTTCCAAATAGAGGCAATATCCATGGCTCGTTGAAAGGTCACTCTTGCATTCATCAATCCAAAGGGAATTTTAGCATACATGAATGTGCCCCAAGGAGTGGTGAAGTTTGTCTTCTCTCTATCTTTAGGCAAGACAAAGATCTGATTGTAGCCAAAAAAACCATCAATCATAAATATCATAAATGAACATGTGACCCTCTGCAATATGTGCTCCATCTTTGGTAAGGGGTAATTATCTTTCTTAGAGCTTCTATTCAAATTTTTGAAATTGACACAAAGTCTGATTTATCCATTCTTCTTTCTCATTGGGACCAAGTTAGCCACCTATTATCACATTTATTTGTAAGGAGGTGTTTTCCCTAAGAATTGACCCCTTGGCGAAAAAAATGGAAAGAAGCGAGCTAAAAACCCACAAAATCCCACTTATCCTAAGTTTTCGGAGCTTAAGTGCGTCGCGCTAAGAAACATGTAAATTTGTGTGGCTGCGATCCACACGCCTAGATCGACGGCGTAGGATCCGTATCATACCCCCCTCGACGTTCTGCCTTTAACCAGTGAGGGGGGTCCAATATAGTGTTTTTCAAATGCGGGCCCCCACTGTCATGGGGCCTCCTCCTGACATCGGACCCCCCCACTCAAAACCGCTTACCATCTACCCCCTCCTCCGACTAGACCACTTACCAATCCTGCTTACCGTCGCCGCTCCTTTCGCCATCTGTCCCCCACTCTATCTCTCTCCTCTGCCTGTCACCTCTCCCACTCCCTTTCCACCTTCTATTAGTGCACACTTGTCCTCCACTCACCCCCGCGTCATATCCTTTCCCACTCCCTCTTACCACCTCCCGCCATGTGTTCCCCCCTCATACTCCCTTTCACTTCCACCTGGGCGGATTTCCCCCACTGTGCCTCCCGCTGCAGTCTCCCCTCTGCCTCCACATCACATTCTCGTGCCACTCCATCGTTATGTTGTATAACTTAGTGCCATCGTCCTGTCGTTTGCGCTTTCCCTATTATCTTCCCTCTCCCACATCTCTCAACATGGCCACCCCTCGTCTCATATCCACATCGAGCGTGCCAAATCGCCCCCGCCTGGTCACTGTCCATTCACCGCTTCGTGTTGATTTCTCCAGCTATCGCATCAGCCTTCACGCCTACCCGCTAATCTCACCATGAACTCCCAAAGCAGATCCAGATGGCAGAATGCAAAGGTCGCCACGTCCTACAGGTGCAGAGTTGACTCGGGCCTCCCCAATCCCAATGAAGCAGTTATTAAAGCAGTTGGTGGTGGTTGGACATCGTTTCCACCATAAATGGAAAGCTTAGGAAAGGACTATCAACCAATGAACTCATTTGTAGGCCCGTTCTGAAGCGCAATTGCGTCTGACTGAAGTTCGCATCTGATCAGAGACTGTAGGCACAATTTGTCAGGAAGCATGCAGACATAACACCTTCAATGTGATGACTCGAACTTACTACTGTGATTTTGATTTGAGTATTTAGGAGTCGTTCTCATATTTTGTTAGTGTCGATGGTTGAGCTAAGCTCCCATATTGTAAAGTTTTAACAAATCATTTGGCTTCTGGTTATGTATCTATATTTGAGACTTCTTGTTTAATAACAGTCAGCCTTCTTTTCCATCTCTTTTGCCTCTGATACTGGGAGCTCGAGCATAGATGATGTAGTCGATTTGTTGTGATTGTGGTGTAATGTATGTTTGATTGTAGTGTTGTTACGGCGTTTTCATTTTCCTGAAGTTCTTGGATCCAAGAGGATCTTGTATCTGGAGATTTTTCCCCATAGGTTGTTGGAAGACCGGATGTCCATAGCATACCTATTCATTCTTTCTCAAGTTCTTCCTTCTACTCACCACTATACCAAGCTTACTGACTGAAGTTAGATCGAGACCTCACCTACCTGTGCATACTAGCCCAAAGCGATATAATTCTAAGTCTATGTCCATTAGACCACCCTTTAAAACTATTCACTGTGACATACAAACTGATGGGTATTGGGCTTACCTCTGCAGCAATCCAGAGGTGACTTCTAGTGCTAACATTTATGGCATCACTGTCGGGGACGGAATTGAATATTTTCCCTAGGATTGAACGATAAAGCTTATTGGTTCTGAAGGTGCATCATAACTTAGTACATCAAAGATTGCAACTGTGCACCTGGCGACTCCACTGTGGTGACTCCATTGATGTGGATCCATTGGCGACTCCACTGTTTCAGTTGTGGCTTCTAGAGGCAGACAGACAAGGTCTACTCCACAGTTGCCTTTAGTAACACCTGAAGTTGACCCAGAGAAACTTATCAGAAAGGAAAAGGCCCTTCATGAAGGTACCTCTACTACGGAACCAAGTATTTCTGATGATTTCATGGTCCTTCTATAGAAACTCCAATTTATGCTTCTCATTCTCCTATTATACCTTTAGTTGGAGTTCCCCGAACTTTAAATTTTGGGAGTGTTCCTGTTGAGTTTTCTCCTCCTGGTTTGGGATTGAAGGGAGAAAGCCTTGTCACTCCTCTCACTCCTAAAATTGTACCGTGGTTTAGACCCGATGCCTTAGAATATTTTCCTACCCCGAGCTTTACCACTCCTCCTCCTGTTAGAGTTACTGATTTCTCAAAAAGAGAAACCTTTGTTTCCCCAAGCCCTGTAGCCTTTTCTTCAAATCCTCTGTTGTTTCTCTTTCCTCTCGGAAGCTCAGTTCCAGTCTCCCCTCTTCGAACCTCTTCCCCTCCTAGTTCTCCTTCACCTACCATCCCTATGGCAGGTGCTAATCCCCCTAGAAACATAATGGATGCCATAGTGGCTGCAAGATATGCCCCTCTAGTCTTACCTCAACCCATGAATGCTCTCCCTACTGGAGATTACCTGAAATATATGCCTAAGTTCACTGGAGAAGAGGACATAATCGTTGAAGAGCACCTTACTACCTTCTACAGTTATGCAGACAATCTAAATATTGAAAATGAAGATGTCTGGATGAGAGTCTTTGTCCAGAGCCTTGATAGTGAGGTCAAAAAGTGGTTTAGAGGTTTGACCCCTGGATCTATTGTTGGTATTGAATCTATAGATGATGTCTTCTTAAGGCAGTGGGGGGATAAAAAATATTTTATGTATTATATCACAAGGTTTGGCTCCCTGAAGAGAAAAGAGGGGGGAATCTGTCTCTGATTTCTCCAAAAGATTCAATAAAATGTACAATAAGATCCCTGTTGAGATAAAACCCACAGAAGTCTCCGCCAAAATCACTTATGCTAGTACTTTTGATCCCGATCTCTGCCTCCTGCTAAGAGAGATAAGAGCTACTTCCTTGGCTCACATGCAAGATGCAGCCCTGGAAGTGGAGTCTAATGTATTGGAAGCCAACCGACTCAGGAATAAGGTTGATAGAGTCATACCAAGGAAGAGCCCTGAAGCCTCCACATCTGGTTCCTCTATTTCCCCCCTTCGAATGGATGAAGTAACCAAGTTACTAAAATCACTTTCAACTAGAATGGAAAATTTGGAAGTAGAGGGGAAGATGACATACATAAATCTTCAAAATGTTGATAACAGAGGCAACTTCAGGAGGCCGAACAACAATGCTCCTCAGATTATGCCAAGGGAACAAAGGGACATAGATAGAAATGATCAGAAAATCCAGACTCCTCTTCAAAACAACCTTGTTATTGATGAAGAAAGGGAAGAAGAGGAGCTTGACCCTGAAATTCATTGTATTGGAGACACCTCCCCATTTCCTCATTTAACTCAATCTGCATACGAGGAATCCCTCATAGATAGCCAAATACATGAGTTGAGTAAGGAGGAGAAGGAAAATGGTGGCCCCAACAAATACAACCTCTGCTCTAAGAATAAATAAGGGATGTCTGACATCCCTGATCATCCTTCCATAGCAAAGAAACCTGCTAAAGACGCGTCAAACAATAGCAAAGAAAAGAAAGCTCAGAATCCCCCACCAATAGCCAAAGACCTCGTCCCAGAGGTGAGAGAAATTTTGAAGCCCCCTTCCTCTTTTAACTTTGAGCATAAAATTCAGAAGATCGGAATCTGTGTTCCCCTTTCAGAGCTAGTCAAACATGAAGACTTCAAAAGATCCCTCTCTAAGCTATTGCAGTCTAAGCCATCTTACCATTCCACAGACTTGGTAAATATCCAAGATGAGAATCCAACAGTCATCTTAGGTCCCATGGTAGAAGATAGAGATGATTCATCCCCTTGTTTCTACACATCACTGAACATACATGATAAGGTGTTGCATAATTGTCTGATGGACTCTGGGGAATCTCATAATCTCATGCCCAAAACTATCATGGAAGAGATCGGATTAGAAATCACAAAATCTTATCATGATTTGTACTCTTTTGATTCAAGGAGGGTGCAATGTCTTGGGGTTATCAAAGACCTATTTGTGACCTTGTTTCAGCTTCCCATGAAAAGTGTGGTCATGGATATTGTGGTAGCTGACATTCCTCCCAAGTTCGACATGTTGTTGTCAAGATCTTGGATAAAAAGACTCGGAGAAACGTTGCAGATGGACCTCACGTATGCCACTATTACTGTGTTTGGGGGGAAACATAGAATACTGTACAGAGAAGCTCAGTTGGCCTACATTATTAGTGATGAATCAGACTCCACCAATCATCCTATATTTTCCCTTGATACTGATTTGGGATCCAACTTATTGCAGCTCACTGATGTCCCCGAACCTCCTCTTGAGATAAGAAAATCCATTAATCTCGGTGAAGATTCTCCTCCAATTACATATGTGTGGAATTTTTTTTTCGATGGAGCCTCTTCTGGGGAAGGTGTTGGTGTTGGAGTGGTTTTTGTGTCACCTTGTCATGAAACCATATCTTTGTCATACAAATTAGAGTTTTAAACTACCAACAATGTCGCAGAGTATGAAGCTCTTGTTTTAGGCTTAAGAGTTGCGAAAGATATGGGAATTAAAGAGATATCAGTGTTTGGTGATGTTGAGTTGATTGTCCCGCAAATCAGGAATATTTATCAAACCAAACACCCTCTGCTCAGAAGTTACAAAAATGAAGTATGGGACCTCATTGACACTTTCTTCCTAGATTTTAACATTTCATTTGTTCCCAGAGAAGAAAATGTCATGGCCAATTCTCTGGTCGTTTCAGCGAGCAATTTCAGAGTCCCTCTGCCACCCAAACTCAGGTATGATGTAGAAGTGAAATATAGACCTTCTATACCTGACAACATCAAGCATTGGAAAGTGTTTGAAGATGATCTTGAAATCAAAAGGTTCCTGGAGACCGTTGATGAGTTTTCTTCATTACACATTGATCAAGAGCCTGATTCTGAAACAGATCCTCATGCCGATGTTTTTCTGAATAAAATTGTTGGTCATTATATTGTTAAATTTCCTAGCAATCACATCCCAAAGGGACTAGTCCCCTTGGAAAGACTATTTGACAGAAATGATGTGGTAGTAAAGGGTAAAATCTCAGGTGAGGATGTTGATGTAGCTAAGTGCAATATTGGCATAGAGAAGAATCTCAAATTTGTCAAGCTGTCAAGTTGTTTGTCAAAGGAATAGAGGGCCGAGTATGCTGAGTTGTTAAGGGAATTTGCTGATGTGTTTGCTTGGACCTATGAAGACCTTAGAACATATGACATGAGCGTCATTGAGCACAAGATCCCATTGAAAGAGGAAGCCAAACCATTCAGGCAGAAATTAAGACAGATAAATCCTATGTTGCTTCCT
>JZKD02S1593777.1:0-10113 GCA_000966675.3 Picea glauca
ATTCAATGATCGAAGGACATTGGTATGTGAAATGAGAAAGTGAGTCACAAAGAGAGTAAGGTCATCTCATCCATTCGGTGACTAAGGTCGAGACATAATGGATGTTGGTGATGTGGGTACTCAAAGGTGTTGGTGGAGAGGGATCTTGATGAAAGGTTTGGTGTATCGCCATCAGTATCTATCGAAACTAAGGTAGCGTAGGGAAATGATGAGTGTAGTGGACATACTATGAACATATGGCACACATGAATTTGGTTTGTAGTCCTTTACTGCCTGTAGTAGGGGATGTTGTGGTAGTACTAGGTGTGCTTGGGGGAACGACGAGAGATTTGGTTTCTTGAGGGAGTTGGATCAGATTGCGTAACTCAAGAAGGGAAGGACATCTATTAGTGGGGTGTCCCTCTCTTTCACAGAGTGCATAAGGAGGTTGAACTTGGGGAGGAAGTGGAGCAGTTGGATCTTTCTTCTTCCATCTTCCCCTAGTTGTGGCAGTGGTGATGGAAATTGGGGGTGAGGGTGGTGTGGCCGGAGTTAGTATTGGAATATGCATTGAGATCCCCTCTAACTGAGGAGGGAGAGATGGTTGTGGAACCATCACGGATGGGTGTAGATACCATACAGGGATGGAGAGCACCATGTTGTGAAGGGTAAGAGTCGTGGCTACTTGAAAATCTTGTACTCTCGGTGGGGGGTAGAAGAAGGGGATTTGAGTGATGGATTGGGGAATTGTCCCCAAACTTGGATTTTCCTCTGGGGGAGGGTTAAATCAGGGATAATTGGTGTAGTAGGGTTCTCAAGTAGTCCCTAAGGTAAACTTTCTTCAACTAGTGGGATGTCGAGAGGTGGAGAATCCTCAATGGGAGGAATGGTATCATTGGTTTCAGTTCCATTATAATATACAACACACACTTGTGTTGAGGGGTTTGTTATAACTATAATAATTTCTTGGAATCCCAGTCTTGAGATTTGGTAGGACACTAAATAGGTATAAGAAGCGTGATAGATTAGAAGGCAGGGTCACGTCTGGCAGGTAGGGCTAAATTTAGCTGATATCTGAGGGCGTTAGGATCTAACGGGTCATGGATCATGGAGTGCATTGGGCCCAAAATAGTGCATATTTTAAACTCTTAAGAGAAGACTGATAATAAAACCATGGTTTCACGTCGAAGCTACGCGGCGCCTCCAGATGCATATCGGGGGGAAAAGCAGGTAAGCACAAAACCACTCAACCATGCCCCGATGTCACGTGTTCTAATATCATTGAATATGTCAAATCCAAGGATCGCATGGGGAAAGGGACGATCGATCAAATCACCTCATGCCACTTGTTCGAGTAGTTTTCATCCATGTGATGCCAGGTGAGCACCTCCATATAACTGATTCGAAGGTTCATCATTCGGAATAGATTGGTCAAGTGTGATAAATCATTGTACCTGTAAGTACTTTTTTCAGTAATTCATTATTGGAACTCAATGAATACTGTCATTCAAGACATGGGTTACATTACTTTGTTTTGGGTGATTAATGTTCTATTTCAGAATGGGGTAATCACAGGTCGAATCATTCAACTAAGGAAGATAAGTTTATGTTTTCTAAAAAACTGGGAAAAATGGATAAGACAGACCAAGTGGCTTCCAGTGAACCAGGATTTTCAACTAATATGACAAATTCATCATTGAAGAAGAAAGAGAAGTTGGTTGCACAAATATTATCAACGCAATTTGATACAAAGTCTGCAGAAGAGCCAAAAGAAGATAAAGAGGTCAAATTAAATCCCATCATCAAAGGATACATAGATGAGCACTACACGCAAGTTGTCAAGAGGAAGCGAAGAAAGCAACATAAGAAAAAGTTTAAAGATGAAATGGTTGAGAGCATTGGAGAAAACCAACCTACTTGGCTTGACACTTTAAAAGAAGAAATTTCTAATCTGAAATAGTTTTCAAGATAAATTAAGTATGTTTTAGAGAATTTTGTAATGATATGGACATGTGGCGTTCAAAGTGAAAATATTGGATATGTTATTTTTGTTTATAGCCCTCCCTATAAAATAGGAGTACAATTGTTATACATTACTCCTTCATACATTCTTGAACATCTTCAAGTGTGTCAGCCATATTATGTACATCAAGGTTACTTCTTGTTTATCAAACAATTTTGGTTTGGTTTTATCAATCTTCTGGAAATTTGCTTGAGGACTATCATTTTGAATTCTAAATGAATGAAGTGAAACAAGTTCCTTCTCGTAATATTCTTGTAAATGAGGAAAGCTAACAGCGGGAACTATTTCACGTTCTAGGGTGCTCATGGTTGAATTGTCAAAACCATGATTTGTAGAGGGATCAAATAGAACAACTGCTTCCTCATTCTCTCTCTATATTTCTGATTGAAAAGAGGCATACTCTATTTTTTTGCTTTCCTGAAACTCTATGTTATTTTGTTGTCCACTTCTTGAAGTTTCCCCATATGCAGTTTCAGAATCCTCATCTCTATCTAGGCCACTTAGAAATTTGACAATCACATCATTCAGGGAATAAAGAAAACTTTGAAAGATGTTGCCTTGCTGGAAATTTTGTTGCATATCTTCATTAGTTTTAGGAGAAAGGAAATGACCTTTAACAACATTTTCTTGATCATCTTCATCTTCATTTTCAGGCTGGTAGCTGAGCACAGGCTACAATTATGAACTGAAATAACCTCCCATGTAATCAACCACATGATCTTTTAATGCATGTGAAGGTTGTTGATATTCCTCATCAACAACCATTTTCTTATGTAAAGCAGTGCTATTGCAGTCATACTTTCCTTCTTCTTTTGTTACCTCATGATTTTCTTTCAAAATCTCAAAGGAATAAAAACACAATGGAAGATGGTTTTCATTTTTAAGTCCATTGTACCTTGGATATTCAACATCATGTCTGGAGAACGTTTGATTTGAAGCATTATAAACATTTTTCTTCAGCATTTTGAAAGAAGAAAAACATAGTGGCAGGGTTTCTTCACCTAATTCAAAATCTTCCTCATTTGCTTTACTTATGTCATGTGCACATCTTTCCATTTATTTAGGTTTTTGAACGCACTCCCTTTCAGATTCCTCTTTGACCAATGGCTGCAATTTCTTGTCAAATTGTCTCAGTGAATCAGTGTGATTTGGCATCAAAATACTCTCCTTTATTTCCATGATGACCTTATCATTTTCTTTCAGCAATTCAAATGAATAAAAGCATAAAGGAAAATAATTTCCTTTAGTTGTTTCAATACCCTCTTCTCTGTGACTGTGATATGTAAGCCAATTTTCCTCATTATGATGATGGAGAAGGACATTTCTTGATAGAGGAAATTCACTTGGCTTCTCTGGTAGATCATTATCATAATCATCATCATATTTATCATATATAGGCAAATCAGTAACATCTGCAACATTGTCTAACAAGAAAAAAACTTGGGACATAAACCTGTTCCTCAACAAAATAATTTGCAAGCTCATCTTCTTGACCATATTCAAATGAATATATGAAAAAATAAGCGTTATGCTCGTCATGGGGTGGATCAGAAAATGCATAAGTACCTTCCCTTTCAATAAGTGGGATATAATCCTCTACAAAATCATTTCATTCAAAACTTCAAAAGGAGTTATGATATCATCAATTTTATGCTCAAGATTCCAGTCAAATGTTCTCTGTTCACATTCATCCTTATGTCCTGGAACACCCAATTTTTCACTTTGAATTTTTTCACATGCTAGGATATTGTGTTGAACCTCCTAAGCATCACTGAACATTTTTTGTAAGGTCACATGTCTCCTTTCCATCAGGAGCAAAGACAAATTTGGGTGAAGAGTACTGGCATACTGGAGCATGGCAGCAGATTCAGTGGGTCGAATTTCTTTGGGAAGATCATAATAATTACTAGAAAACCTTCTATTGAATGCAAAAATGGTCTGATTTCTTTATCCTTTCAAGGCATAGAATTACGTAAGTTGTAGGTCTAGATATTTCTTCTTACTTGAGAACTTTGAAAAAACACCCTTCAATTCTTCCCATGGGCCAATTGTCCTTGGTTGCAAATGTTTTAACCATTCTTTGGTATCTCCTTTCAAGGATTGAGAGAAATCCCACATATAAACATCATCATGATCAATCTCAAACAAGTTTATAAAATTCTCAATACCTTGAATGTGTTTTTCAGCTGTGATGGTACCCTGTTCCCCGTCAAACACAGGTAGGTACTCATAGTACTTTGGAGGAAAATCATGGAGGATGTGGGGTAATTTCAAGGTTCTATATCTATGCTAGATATTGGAGGGTGTTGAACCAAGCACAAGAGATGAAATATCAACCTTGGTCTCATGAGGTTTATCAACTTGGTCGTAGTTATCATATGGTTCAGGTGGGATATTTTGATCAAGGTCAATGATAAAATGAGGGGATATTTGTATAATATTAAGAGGAGGATATGCAATTTTAGGATTATGATGATCATCATTTTCATGCAGTAGGTGAAGAAAACTTTGTCTACCATGTTCCGGCAAGGACCAAAAGTAACTTATAACAAGCAATAAAATGCCTTGGAAAAAATCCAATCTTAAGTACTTGTTTTCTTCCATAATTCCTTTTCATACCTATGTCAGGGATCTCATATTCAGACAGTGGAGTCGTCAATAATATTTGGCAAGATGAATTCAACATTGAGAGTGGATTCGTTAGTTAAAATATTAATTTTTGGATTCTTCTACCAGTGGAATCACCTTCAAACTGATTTTTTATGTGTGGAGTCGCTAGAGCAGGAATACAACCAATATATACCTAAGTGTTTTCTACTCTCAGACCTTAGAACTCAACCATGTCATTCTTTCCCAGGGAAAAGTTTTCAATTTTGTCCCTGATAACGACGCTAGAATGTTAGCACTCTGTAAATTTTTTCCGGCTGATAAAAGAATGACAGAGGTAATTGTTTCAACCTACTTTATAGCTAGGCACTAGCTTTCTCAACTCAGAGAGAGATATCTCGTGTCACTTGGTATATCTTTGGAAATCAATGGCTAAATTTGGTTTTGTTTTGGGGTTTTTTATATATTTGATGGAAAGGAAGGGGAGCGACACTTAGGGCTATGGAGTTGAAAGTGAATAAACAATGGAAGGTCATTAGAACTCTCCAGAGGAGAAAGGATAACTAAGGCAATGAATCTGAGTAGTAAATTGAAATTTGCAGGATGTAAGAGGAAAGGGAGAAACAAGTAACTACATCAGAGAATTATTGAAATGAATTCATAATTAGCTAGGAAGAAAATCACATAGTTTAAATTGCTTAAGTCAAGAGAATCATAATATGAATTCTAGACCTTTGACTCTCCAATTTAAAGAGAAGAAGATGTAAATGGAATTTTAAATACATAATAAATACACACTATGAGAGAAAACATAACTCATATCACAACCATTAGAATCTTTTCATAAAGAGTTCAAAATGCTTCTGCATTATATATTCAATTTAGCTCCAGGAATTTACAAAATCCTCCTGCTACGAGGGCAGGCCCCTCTTGGAAAAGTAGAAAAACCTATTGTTTCCATTTCATATTAAAATACTGTCAGGATTGAAGAGGTATAGAAAGAACAACAGACACCTATGAAGGAAGCATGTCCTTCTATTTTAACTCGTAAAAAAGAAATTTTCTCTCAGGTGTTTCATGACCCTATGGCATGCTATATGGAGAATATTTACAATCAGAATCTATAGTTGATGATGGGTTGCCAGCTCGGGAATGAAGAAAATGATAAATCAGAGTTAGTATTAGACATATATTTATTTATACCTGAATTTCCATTTCAGTTAGGACTATTTTTCAATTCAGAAGGTTGTTATTTACAATAGTCTCAACAGGTTTTTCAGCCTCTTGGTTAAAATCGACAGGGTAAATCACTTGAAAACAATAAAGAAACGGAAGTAATGATACATGATTATGTTTTTGCGCATGTTTTGGAAGATCCTTTTGCAGTTTTGATAGAAACGATGAAAAGTCCCAATATTTTTGAAATCCTAGAAATCAAATTCATATATGACTTCCCAAAGGAGTTGTTGGTGAGGAGATTTTGGAACAAGTATATGCAAAGAAAAAAAGCATTGGATAAAAAGATGGCATGGCTACATTGGCATTTTCATTTCACTTGATTGGAATTTTCATTTCAGCAGTTAGGATAGGTAGGCACGAATAAGCTTGATGATCAAGCACTTTCAAGTTCAAAATTTCCAAATAAAGTACCCAGTTAGATTTTTTATATTTGGCATTCAGCTTCCAGGACAAAACAAGGTACGCACCTATTGTGGGAGAAACCCATGGATGAGGAATCAGGTCTACGCATTGTTTGATACCTCGCAGGGAGGGTAGTATCCCTAGTTGGAGCCTATGTTATCACTGTAATAATTTCTTGGAATCCCAGTCCCGAGATTTGGTAGGACACTAAATAGGTATAAGAAGCGTGATAGATTAGTAGACAGGGTCACATATAGCGGGTAGGGCTAAGGGCGATAGGATCTAATGATTCATGGATCGTGGGTACCACTAATAAATGGCCATGGAGTGCATTGGGCCCAGAACTAGTGCGGATTTTAAACTCTTGAGAGCGAATCGATAATAAAACCACGGTTTCGCATCGAAGCTACCTGTCACCTCTAGATGCATATCAGGGGAAAAGAGGGTAAGAATAAAACCACTCAACCACACCCTTATGTAACGTGCTCTAATATCATTGAATATGTCAAATCCAAGGATCTCATGGGGAAAGGAACGACCGGTCAAATCACCTCACACCACTTGTTCAAGTACGTTTCATCCATGCGATGCCAGGTGAGTGCTGCCAGATAATCGATTCGAAGGATCATCATTCAGAATAGATTGTCTGAGTGTGAAAAACCATTGTACCTGTAATTACTTTTGTCAGTAATTCATGATTGGAACTCAATGACTATTGTCACTCAAAACATGGGTTACATTACTTTGTTTTGGGTGATAACGTTCTATTTCAAAACGGGGTAATCACAGGTCGAATCATTCAACTAAGGAAGATAAGTTTATGTTTTCTTCAAAAATAGGAAAAATGGATAAGACAGATCAAGTGGCTTCTAGTGAACCAGGATTTTCAACTAATATGACAAATTCATCATTTAAAAAGAAAGAGAATATGGTTGCACGAACATTAGCAACGAAATTTCATACAAAGTTTGCAGAAGAGCCATAAACAGATAAAGAGGTTAGATTAAATACCATCATGAAGGATTTAATCATCAACGGATACACAGACGAGCACTACATGAAAATTGTCAAGAGGAAGCGGAGAAAGCGACATAAGACAAAGTTTAAAGATGAAATGGTTGAGAGCATTGGAGAAAACCAACCTGCTTGGCTTGACACTTTAAAAGAAGAAATTGCTAATCTGAAATAGTTTTCAAGATAAATTAAGTATGTTTTAGAGAATTTTGTAATGATATGAACATGTGGCATTCAAAGTGAAAATATTGGATATGTAAGTTTTGTTTATAACTCTCCCTATAAAATAGGAGTACAATTGTTATACATTACTCCTTTTTTGTAACTGATGTCTATTTTTAGAACTGTGGGGAAGTTGGTTCATTTTGAATCCCAGATGTAATTTATCTAGATATATTATTCCAAAGATAAATGAAAAGAGGACTGATCAAAGAGGCACCTGCCCTCGTAGTAGGAGGATTTTGTAAATTCCTGGAGCTAAATTGAATATATAATGCAGAAGTGTTTTGAACTCTTTATGAAAATATTCTAATGGCTGTGATATGAGTTATGTTTTCTCTCATAGTGTGTATTTATTATGTCTTTAAAATTCCATTTACATCTTCTTATGTTTAAATTGGAGAGTCAAAGGTCTAGAATTCATCTTATGATGCTCTCGAGTTAATCAATTTAAACTATGTGATTTTATTTCTAGATAATTTTGAATTCATTTCAATAATGCTCCGAGGCAGTTACTTGTTTCTCCCTTTCCTCTTACATCTTGAAAATTTTAATTTACAACTCAGATTCATTGCCTCATTTAGCCTTTCTCCTCTAGATATTTATAATGGCCTGCCATTTTTTATTTACTTTTGACTCCATAGCCCTAAGTGTCCCTCCCCTTCCTTTCCAACAACTTTATAAAAACCCCCAAAACAAAACCAAATATAGCCACTGATTTCCAAAGATATACCAAGTGACACGAGAGAGCCCTCTTTGAGTTGAGCAAGCTAGTGCTCGACTCTAAAGTAGGTTGAAACAATTACCTTTGTCATTTTTCTATCATCCAGACAAAATTTGTAGAGCGCTAATAGGGTGTATGAGAGGTGGTGCTCCATGGTAGGCCCCCAACAAGGATGGGTCCTTGAAAATTCAGGGGCCCATATCCGTGAGTGGATATGCATCAAAACAAGTGCAGACAATAGGTAGTATGTTATCAATGTTGGAGGAGTATTTAGGCTCATAATGTGAAACTTGGTTGATGGTGATGATTTTCCTATTGTGGGGGAACATCATCGTTCGAAACACAAAAGAGGCCACTGCCTTCATAGCGTACATGTAGCTACTTCCAAACAATATGTTATAGTCGAGCAGGACATTGATAACTTCAATATCAATAAGGATGGTTTTTCCCCCGAGTTCAACGTGGACATTTTGAAAGATCCCTTCAGGGGAGGATGGTCAACCATCATAAGGTCTTAAAGTGATGGTGGATGGTACTAGCTCAGGGGAGTCGAGTTTTTTCCATATAGTTTTGGACATGATGCATGTGGATGCACCTTCATCAATGATACATCGATGAACTGTAATGTTCCAGATCTTGACTGGTATTTGGAAATCTACCAAAGTGGGAAGATGAGGTTCCCCACTATCTAGATCAAATGTGATGAGTCTAGTATTAGCTAGGTTGACCGCCCCCAAAGCAGAAAGTAAGGATTTTTGTTTATTTGGACAAGTTTGGAGGACCTCCAATACTGACATGGATGTACGAGAATGTGCCAAGTCATCAACCATACTGTAATTATGTGCCGGCCTAGCTTGAGGGTTGTTGACATTTCGTCATAACAAGATGTGAGGGATATGAATGGCAGGTTCAATGTTAGGGTGTGGAATCATCAAGGGTTTTTTATTGTAGCTGGAAATTCTTATGAAGTGGTGGGAGTAGCTTCAGTGGGCATATTGTATTGATGATTACACATCTGTAGAAGAATTTATTCTTCTCTAGTTAGGAGGATATTGCAATCCGTTGGATTTCCAAGGTTTTGATACTGTCCCATTTGTGGTGGGTCAGTATGTACCTCCTGTTGGGTATTCATCACACCTTAGTGTGGAATAGGGTTTTGCAACACAGATGAAGGTGGTTGTTGCAAATACTATTGTGGGGCCTGTTGAGGAGAAGGTGGTGTTGGAGGACATGGCATGTTCAGGGAGTCTTTCATCCATTTGAAGTCAACAATTTGGGGGAAATGAAGAGTTTAATTTCCATGCTCACCGCACAGAGCGCACGGGAACTTAATACAAAGGTTTTTGTTTTTGTTCCTCCCTTGGTGTATGTTGTTATTTTCCCCTTGGGGGTTTTATTTACCCTAATATTGGTTTCCCCCAGTAGGTTGATTTTGTTGGGGGTTATTTCCTGTTGGTCCTGGGTTATTATTGTTTCAATTTTTCCCTTTCTTTTTGGCATTTTTCGGCTGATGGGCTATATTTTTTGTATTCAAATGTTCAAAAGTATGAAATTTCTAAATGGGAGAGGGATGAACAAAGTTAACACTAGTGTGTGGTTGTCCCTATGGAGTAGAAATTGGTTGGGGAGGACCAAGAAATGGAAAATATGGATTGTTTTGTGGTAATGATCCGTAGGGTGAATAGGAAGGTGAAGCTCTTGTGCCTAGGATATATGTTGAGGTAGAGGGGTAACCTGAAATTGGTTGAAAATCCGTATGCATGATGGGTGCTGGAAAGGGTCCATTCATGGGTGGAGGGTGAGAAATAGGATATGGTTGTTGGTAAAGAGGATGAGGGTAATACTATGGCCCTCCATATATCGGTGAATATTGTGATGTACCATACATAGGTGGTGGTTGGATGTA
>JZKD02S1593778.1:0-10113 GCA_000966675.3 Picea glauca
AGTTGATGATAGTTTTCCTTATCATGCATTGTTAGGAATTTATTGGGCTTTCAACAATTCCATTGTTGTTGACTTAAAGAAAAGAATAATGAAATTCAAAGGTGATGGCCTTAGGGTCATTGCACCTATGGATCCTGATGAAGGTCGTAGATACACCGAACCCATTAGAGAAGAAGACTGTGCTTATGAACTAGAAAACATATATAAATTGACAGCAAGACAATATGATTACATTAATCCTACAACAGATGGGAACTTAAGATGATGAAGTGACAATGCATGCTCATCAGATTCAGAAGAAGCACTAGAGAACTTGCAGAACAAAATGTATGAAGTTTATAGGAAAAGGTGTGCTAGATTGACCAGGGAAGTTCGTTGGATTGGCACAAAAGTAAGCAATCTGCCCACATTTGATGGTTTAAATCATTTAGAAACATTCTTATCAGAATTTGAAGAAATTGCAGTATTACAACAACGACTATTAGCACTGGATGAAGCTTTAAAATCAATGCCAACAATATGGTGGGGAACACATATGAAGAACATCACGAACTGGGTGCAATGTCACACTTTGATGATAGTGCATTTTTCAGAAAAAATTGAAGGGTGCAAAGTTAGATACACAGGTCAACAGTGTCTGAAGAGCCATGTGTGAAGTTGTGAGGAGGCCTGGAGAAACATCCTCAAGATCAGTGGATGCATAAAGTCATCAACACTTTGGACACAACACCTATTAATTGGTATCTTCATGAAGAACTACACCTCACCACTTCAGAATGGTATAGTATGACTCAGAACTTTGTAGCTACATTTTTATTTGAAAGTCAGTACCCCTCAATAGATCAATCTTTACAAGTTCCAAGACATAAAGTCTTTGAAGAGGCACCTAATCTCCCTTTGAAGAAAGAAGAAGATGAATGGACTGCACCGCTTTAGAAATTGCAAGGCTGTTACAATATCAATGTTGATGAAGATGATGATCCTATGAATGTGAACATCGTAGAGACAGAAGGACAATGAGACATAGAAGGACTAGGATTCGAACTACCTTTTATTGGACAACCAATCAAAATCAAGAAAGTTAATATTGGAACAGAGCAAGCGCCTAAGCTCGCAAACGTTGGAGATTATTGGGATGATGCCACTATTGACAAGATCACATAACTACTGCATGAGTATCAAGACTTGTTTCAACTAAGTTTATTGACATGAAGAGCATTAAAGGGCCTATGGGAGAGATGAAGATCCCCTTGAAACCAGATGCAAGGCCAGTCAAGCAGAGACCTTACAGACTGAATCCCAAATATAAGAAAAAAGTCAAGATTGAATTAGATAGAATGTTGGAAGTAGGAATCATAGAACTTGTTGAAGAGTCAGAATGGATTAGCCCTATGGTGGTCCAAGATAAGAAGACATGAGAGATCAGAATCTATGTAGACTTGAGGAAACTAAATGATGCATGACTACATGATCCATTCCCTACACCATTTACTGACGAAGTGTTGGATAATGTGGGAGGACAGGAAGTTTACTCCTTCAAAGATCGATTTTCAGGTTATCACCAGATCAAGATTGCTAAGGAAGATCGCCATAAGACCACATTTGCAAAATAATGGAGATCCTACCAGTACACAATGATGCCTTTCGGACTGAAGAATGCACCAACCATCTTTTATAGGTTGTTGGTTGAAGCATTCAAGGACTTCTTACATAAATTTCTTGAAGCATATTTTGATGATTGGACTATTTTTAGCTTATTGCAAAATCATATTGAATGTTTAAGACTAATGTTGGATAAGTGCAGGCAATGTCAAATTTCCCTAAACTTGAAGAAGTGCATATTCTTTTCACCCTTTGGAGTGTTGCTAGGCCATATTGTGTGTAAGAAGGGGTTGCTGGTAGATCCTTCCAAGATTGCCATCATCATTGATCTACCTCCTCCTACTTCAGTAAGACAATTGCGCACTACGTTGGGACATACAAGATACTACAGGAAGTTCATCAAGGGATATGCACAGATAAAATCACCTATGGAGAAGTTATTAAAGAAAGATTGTTAGATTCAATGGTCTGAGGAATGTCAGCAAAGCTTCGACACACTAAAATAGAAAATGGTCACTGTGCCCATTATGGTTATCCCAGATTCGAGTAAGGAATTCCATGTGCATGTCGATGTGTCATCTATTGCATTAGGAGAAGTGTTAGCACAACCTGGTGCAGGAGATATTGACCATCTATTAGCCTTTGCTAGCAGGAGTATATCTATAGTTGAGATAAATTACACTACCACCGAGAGAGAAGGTTTAACCATGGTGTATACGCTGCAGAAGTTTCGTCACTACTTGTTGGGAGGACACTTTAAGAATTTCACTGATCACTCTGCATTTAAATACTTAGTCAACAAGCCAGTGTGTGGGGGAAGAATATACATATGGTTGTTGTTATTCCAGGAATATGATTTTGAAATTGCGATCAAGCCAGCGAGAATGAATAAGGGACCTGATCACTTGTCTAGGTTAGAGCATGGAGAGGAACCTACTAGTATGTAGGATACACTACCAGATGCACAGTTGTTGGCTATAAAAAAGGTTAATGATCACTTCGTTGAGATAGTCCAGTTCCTATCAATAGGAATGACACCTCACGAATATACAATTATCCAGAAGAAGCAACTGGTAGTTTGCGCTGCAGATTTTTCACTTATAGTTGGACAACTCTATAAGATGGGACCTGATGATATCCCAAGGAGATGTGTTAAGGAGGCTGAAATACCATTGATTCTAGCAGAAGCACATGAAGGCATCGCAGGAGGACACTATGCAGGGACAACAACAATGCAGAAGGTTCTTAGAGTTGACCCTTGGTGGCCCACTTTACACAAAGATGTTAAGGAATACTACAGAGCCTGTGATGTATGCCAAAGAGTTGGGAAACCCTCCAGAAGAGATGAGATGCCCTTAGCACCTCAACTAACTTTGTAGGCATTTGAGAAATGGGAAATTGATTTCATAGGACCTATCAACCCACTAGGAAAGTGTATAGGAGTGAGATACATCATCACTGCAACAGAGTATTTGAACAGATGGTCAGAAGCAAGAGAAGTCAAGGATTGTAGTGCAACTACAATTGTGTGATTCATATTTGATGATATCATAACCAGATATGGATGCTCGAAGATCCTTATGAGTGATCAAGGTACACATTTTATTAATAAGACTATTAAATCCTTAACTCAGGAATTTGAAGTCCACCATCAGAAGAGAACACCATACCATCCACAAGCCAATGGTACAGTCGAATCTTTCAATAAGATCTTGGAGACAGTACTGAAGAATATTTGTAGTGTGAATAGGGATTATTGAGATTTGAGAGTACCAACAGTATTCTGGGCCTATGGAACCACTTGTAAGAAGCTGACAATGTAGACTCCCTTTAAGTTGGTTTATGGTCTCGAAGCAGTCATACCTATGGAATATTTAGTCCCTAACTTAAGAATTGTAGCATTTACAGATATGGATGACATAGGCATTGTGCAAGACAGATTTGCGTAGTTGGTAGAACTAGAAGAAGACAGTTTCATTCTAGGATTTCACCAGCAGGTACATAAGGAACAAGAAAAGGCCTACCATGACAGACATATCAAGAAGAAATCATTTAAGAAAGGAGATCTTGTATTGATATATGACAACAAGTTCATGAATCATCCAGGAATGTTCATGAAACATTGGCTTGGGCCATATGAGGTTGTCTGCATTATAGAAAGAGGAGTTGCGCAGTTGAATACTTTGAAGGGAGAATGGAAGGAAGGTTTGCTAAATGGGAGCCGGTTGAAATTGTACTATGACAACCAGCTACCTCGTAGCTCTCAGTAAAAGCATAAGAAGAAGGGTCTAGGTACCTATTATAAGAAAAATCTGTCTGTTGGGACAGATCAGACCTATCCGGTTGTGAAGCTGGTTACAACCTCTTTGGTAGCTCGACACAAGGCAGAGACTACCCGCATGTCAGGTGGTCCTTCACCTAAGGTAGTAATGAAGGGGAAAAATAAAGGTGAAATACTTACAAGAAGTCTTTCTCAGGACCACCCACCTTGGGTGTTATCCTTCCTTAGCTTCCTGCATGGACAAAATGGCTTGGGGGGTGAAAATTATGGACAGTGGGATGAAAATGAGCTTGCTGATTTTTAGGACATCGAACTAAATAAAGAGGACAATGATCTGTTCACTTCCTTAAAGCGTTGGAAACTGTCCCGGAATGGGTCACCGGGATAAACTGGTGTCCTGGGTAATTAACCAATGGATGCCTTGAGTAAAAGGGTGTGAAACAAGGGTGAAAAAGGAGATTAAAAGCTACAACCAATTACTTTTAAATGGCTATAAATNAGTTGATGATAGTTTTCCTTATCATGCATTGTTAGGAATTTATTGGGCTTTCAACAATTCCATTGTTGTTGACTTAAAGAAAAGAATAATGAAATTCAAAGGTGATGGCCTTAGGGTCATTGCACCTATGGATCCTGATGAAGGTCGTAGATACACCGAACCCATTAGAGAAGAAGACTGTGCTTATGAACTAGAAAACATATATAAATTGACAGCAAGACAATATGATTACATTAATCCTACAACAGATGGGAACTTAAGATGATGAAGTGACAATGCATGCTCATCAGATTCAGAAGAAGCACTAGAGAACTTGCAGAACAAAATGTATGAAGTTTATAGGAAAAGGTGTGCTAGATTGACCAGGGAAGTTCGTTGGATTGGCACAAAAGTAAGCAATCTGCCCACATTTGATGGTTTAAATCATTTAGAAACATTCTTATCAGAATTTGAAGAAATTGCAGTATTACAACAACGACTATTAGCACTGGATGAAGCTTTAAAATCAATGCCAACAATATGGTGGGGAACACATATGAAGAACATCACGAACTGGGTGCAATGTCACACTTTGATGATAGTGCATTTTTCAGAAAAAATTGAAGGGTGCAAAGTTAGATACACAGGTCAACAGTGTCTGAAGAGCCATGTGTGAAGTTGTGAGGAGGCCTGGAGAAACATCCTCAAGATCAGTGGATGCATAAAGTCATCAACACTTTGGACACAACACCTATTAATTGGTATCTTCATGAAGAACTACACCTCACCACTTCAGAATGGTATAGTATGACTCAGAACTTTGTAGCTACATTTTTATTTGAAAGTCAGTACCCCTCAATAGATCAATCTTTACAAGTTCCAAGACATAAAGTCTTTGAAGAGGCACCTAATCTCCCTTTGAAGAAAGAAGAAGATGAATGGACTGCACCGCTTTAGAAATTGCAAGGCTGTTACAATATCAATGTTGATGAAGATGATGATCCTATGAATGTGAACATCGTAGAGACAGAAGGACAATGAGACATAGAAGGACTAGGATTCGAACTACCTTTTATTGGACAACCAATCAAAATCAAGAAAGTTAATATTGGAACAGAGCAAGCGCCTAAGCTCGCAAACGTTGGAGATTATTGGGATGATGCCACTATTGACAAGATCACATAACTACTGCATGAGTATCAAGACTTGTTTCAACTAAGTTTATTGACATGAAGAGCATTAAAGGGCCTATGGGAGAGATGAAGATCCCCTTGAAACCAGATGCAAGGCCAGTCAAGCAGAGACCTTACAGACTGAATCCCAAATATAAGAAAAAAGTCAAGATTGAATTAGATAGAATGTTGGAAGTAGGAATCATAGAACTTGTTGAAGAGTCAGAATGGATTAGCCCTATGGTGGTCCAAGATAAGAAGACATGAGAGATCAGAATCTATGTAGACTTGAGGAAACTAAATGATGCATGACTACATGATCCATTCCCTACACCATTTACTGACGAAGTGTTGGATAATGTGGGAGGACAGGAAGTTTACTCCTTCAAAGATCGATTTTCAGGTTATCACCAGATCAAGATTGCTAAGGAAGATCGCCATAAGACCACATTTGCAAAATAATGGAGATCCTACCAGTACACAATGATGCCTTTCGGACTGAAGAATGCACCAACCATCTTTTATAGGTTGTTGGTTGAAGCATTCAAGGACTTCTTACATAAATTTCTTGAAGCATATTTTGATGATTGGACTATTTTTAGCTTATTGCAAAATCATATTGAATGTTTAAGACTAATGTTGGATAAGTGCAGGCAATGTCAAATTTCCCTAAACTTGAAGAAGTGCATATTCTTTTCACCCTTTGGAGTGTTGCTAGGCCATATTGTGTGTAAGAAGGGGTTGCTGGTAGATCCTTCCAAGATTGCCATCATCATTGATCTACCTCCTCCTACTTCAGTAAGACAATTGCGCACTACGTTGGGACATACAAGATACTACAGGAAGTTCATCAAGGGATATGCACAGATAAAATCACCTATGGAGAAGTTATTAAAGAAAGATTGTTAGATTCAATGGTCTGAGGAATGTCAGCAAAGCTTCGACACACTAAAATAGAAAATGGTCACTGTGCCCATTATGGTTATCCCAGATTCGAGTAAGGAATTCCATGTGCATGTCGATGTGTCATCTATTGCATTAGGAGAAGTGTTAGCACAACCTGGTGCAGGAGATATTGACCATCTATTAGCCTTTGCTAGCAGGAGTATATCTATAGTTGAGATAAATTACACTACCACCGAGAGAGAAGGTTTAACCATGGTGTATACGCTGCAGAAGTTTCGTCACTACTTGTTGGGAGGACACTTTAAGAATTTCACTGATCACTCTGCATTTAAATACTTAGTCAACAAGCCAGTGTGTGGGGGAAGAATATACATATGGTTGTTGTTATTCCAGGAATATGATTTTGAAATTGCGATCAAGCCAGCGAGAATGAATAAGGGACCTGATCACTTGTCTAGGTTAGAGCATGGAGAGGAACCTACTAGTATGTAGGATACACTACCAGATGCACAGTTGTTGGCTATAAAAAAGGTTAATGATCACTTCGTTGAGATAGTCCAGTTCCTATCAATAGGAATGACACCTCACGAATATACAATTATCCAGAAGAAGCAACTGGTAGTTTGCGCTGCAGATTTTTCACTTATAGTTGGACAACTCTATAAGATGGGACCTGATGATATCCCAAGGAGATGTGTTAAGGAGGCTGAAATACCATTGATTCTAGCAGAAGCACATGAAGGCATCGCAGGAGGACACTATGCAGGGACAACAACAATGCAGAAGGTTCTTAGAGTTGACCCTTGGTGGCCCACTTTACACAAAGATGTTAAGGAATACTACAGAGCCTGTGATGTATGCCAAAGAGTTGGGAAACCCTCCAGAAGAGATGAGATGCCCTTAGCACCTCAACTAACTTTGTAGGCATTTGAGAAATGGGAAATTGATTTCATAGGACCTATCAACCCACTAGGAAAGTGTATAGGAGTGAGATACATCATCACTGCAACAGAGTATTTGAACAGATGGTCAGAAGCAAGAGAAGTCAAGGATTGTAGTGCAACTACAATTGTGTGATTCATATTTGATGATATCATAACCAGATATGGATGCTCGAAGATCCTTATGAGTGATCAAGGTACACATTTTATTAATAAGACTATTAAATCCTTAACTCAGGAATTTGAAGTCCACCATCAGAAGAGAACACCATACCATCCACAAGCCAATGGTACAGTCGAATCTTTCAATAAGATCTTGGAGACAGTACTGAAGAATATTTGTAGTGTGAATAGGGATTATTGAGATTTGAGAGTACCAACAGTATTCTGGGCCTATGGAACCACTTGTAAGAAGCTGACAATGTAGACTCCCTTTAAGTTGGTTTATGGTCTCGAAGCAGTCATACCTATGGAATATTTAGTCCCTAACTTAAGAATTGTAGCATTTACAGATATGGATGACATAGGCATTGTGCAAGACAGATTTGCGTAGTTGGTAGAACTAGAAGAAGACAGTTTCATTCTAGGATTTCACCAGCAGGTACATAAGGAACAAGAAAAGGCCTACCATGACAGACATATCAAGAAGAAATCATTTAAGAAAGGAGATCTTGTATTGATATATGACAACAAGTTCATGAATCATCCAGGAATGTTCATGAAACATTGGCTTGGGCCATATGAGGTTGTCTGCATTATAGAAAGAGGAGTTGCGCAGTTGAATACTTTGAAGGGAGAATGGAAGGAAGGTTTGCTAAATGGGAGCCGGTTGAAATTGTACTATGACAACCAGCTACCTCGTAGCTCTCAGTAAAAGCATAAGAAGAAGGGTCTAGGTACCTATTATAAGCAAAATCTGTCTGTTGGGACAGATCGGACCTATCCGGTTGTGAAGCTGGTTACAACCTCTTTGGTAGCTCGACACAAGGCAGAGACTACCCGCATGTCAGGTGGTCCTTCACCTAATGTAGTAATGAAGGGGAAAAATAAAGGTGAAATACTTACAAGAAGTCTTTCTCAGGACCACCCACCTTGGGTGTTATCCTTCCTTAGCTTCCTGCATGGCCAAAATGGCTTGGGGGGTGAAAATTATGGACAGTGGGATGAAAATGAGCTTGCTGATTTTTAGGACATCGAACTAAATAAAGAGGACAATGATCTGTTCACTTCTTTAAAGCGTTGGAAACTATCCCGGAATGGGTCACCGGGATAAACCGGTGTCCTGGGTAATTAACCAATGGATGCCTTGAGTAAAAGGGTGTGAAACAAGGGTGAAAAAGGAGATTAAAAGCTACAACCAATTACTTTTAAATGGCTATAAATTACGAACAAAAAGCTATTCTAAGATTTCAAGACAGGGAAACAAGCTCATAATGGCTTGATACCCCCCAGGGTGACCCAGGAAGTGATCCCAGAAGGTTGTTAAATCGAAAGTAGGCTGTAAAAGTGGATGAATAGCCTTGTTACAAGCTGTTATAGCTATGATATAAGGGAAAATATTCACATCTTCAATTTTGGTTCGTGAGTGAAAAGGTGGACTCACGAAAGGTTGACTTTAAAAGTATTTTATTGGTCAATTTTTTGTTTTTATCACATGGCTTGGCCACCACACTGTTTTGAAGGTTATCTCGATCAGGAAAACACATCTCGGAACTGTGCCAACTAGTATAAGAAGAGTAGTCCTAGTAGAACATGGTGGTTAGGTTGAAGAGTGCCCCATGTAGTTCAGAGAAGCAGGGATTAGGCACTTCTCATCACCAACGCTTTCGGGCTCTTAAAGCTGCTTGGATGGAAGAAGGATACCTATGAAAAGAAAGAGGCTTAGGACCCCCCTAAAGAGGGTTTTTGCTAAGCTTACCCAAGCAGAGTAGTGTTACAACTGAGCTAAGCTAATCAACTCCTTAACCGTGTGGTACTAAGGAAAGACCACTCGACTTGTACTAACTAGACAACTTCCGAGGGGCTCCTGATGAAGACTCACTGGCTTTGACTCTTAATGTCCTACAAAATTTAAATTGCATAAAATGAAATACCAGGCCATCCACGTGGTGAGGTCACATCTTGCTTTCACAAGCATGCCTCCTGGTTACTGAATTTGAAATCTATTTAAAACTATATACATAAAACAAGTAAATATATAGGTAACATATATGTCATGACTAGATAATATGTATATGTAAATATCTAAATAATATAAGTTTTTGTTTTCAGTGTACGGGGCGGACCCCTGAATTGTTTTCAAGTTTTTTTTGCGGCGTTTTGCATATATTTAGCTTGTTGATTTTGCATGGCCCCTTTAGGGGAAACCACCTGTAGATGAGTGAGCGAAAAGTGATACAATGAAAATATAGAAAGATTAGATAATTACAAAATGACAATTACACCATTCAACCCAAAGGAATGGGTTGAGGCTCTTTGCGAGCAACAAAGCCGCCATATGCATGAAATCCCCAACTAAATCCTTGTATGGGGATTGGAAATTTAGTGTTTGAAATATAAAAGGCATGATGGTTATCTTCACAAGTATCAATCAGATTTTTTACATGAATTCACAAGTGAACTATTCAAACTATCTACACAAATCAAACATATAAACATTGGTATGTATATCAGAAATTTTTGGAGTGAGTGCAAGTGATAAGTAAAGTTAATATGAGAGTGATTGGGTAGATT
>JZKD02S1593779.1:0-10113 GCA_000966675.3 Picea glauca
TATGTACAATTTTCTTAAGTTTTTTCAATTATATTATATAAGAAACATATACAAGAAATCAATGACCTGAAGAAGACCAAAAGTGTTCATAGTAGAGACCTCTAGCTAGAGGACATGTCAATCTATCCTAAGGGAAACTAGGCTAGCCTAATATAGTGAGAGCTTGTAATATTCATAATGTCCAAAAAATTGTTTGAGCTCTGAATATTTATCAAAGCGCTAGTTGAATGCATGAAAAAACAAAAGATGGAAAAGACAAAAGGAAGAGTAGGCATGAAGGTCACATAGGAGGAGCTTGATCTTTGGTCTTCAGAGCTCCCTCAACATACATTCTTGCATCATCAATTATTCCTTGGAGATGAACTTGATAGGAAGAGGCCTTGTTGTCCCAAGGGAGCATGGTTTTCCCACCTTGAGTTTTCACAAGCTAGGAAAGCATAGTGAGAAAAACTTGGATCTGTTCCTTCAACACATCCATCCTCAATCAGAGCTTCTGAATTCAGGTTCCTTGGCCAATATCTCTTGGGCTAAGAATTCCTTCGTATCTAATACAAATTCACCATGTGAAATTTTTTTTATCCCTGGTGTTAGCACTGAAAGTCACCTCCTGGTTACAGGGGAGGTAAGCCCAATACCCATCAGTGTTTGGGGTGGATGTTGGTTTAAATGTGGATAGTCGATGGCCAAAAGTCAACAACATGAAATATGTTCAACACAGAACTGGATAGGAAATGCACAAGGAAGTGAGGGCCACATTAACTTCAGTCAGTAAATTGAGTTAAAACGAGAGCAAAGGGAAGAATTATGAAAAATGTTTAAGGAGTCTGCTCTGGGCATCAGGCATTCCAGAAGCTCAGAGAAGAAAACCCAAGCTCAAGAGCATTCTAGAGCTCAAATTCAGATAATGAAATATGCCTACAAGGGACATAGTTACAGCTGCAGTATGATCAAACCTCCATCATCCTACAACTACAACAACTTGATTGGATCCTCAATGCTCGATCCATTCAATGTGAGAAGGAAACAAATACACAGGGAAATGAATAAAACTAACCACGATACCGCTATAATCAAACCTCCATTACAACAGTATAATGATCGTCAACTGGATCATCCATGCCCGAGTGTTTTAAACAACTTTACAGACAAAATGAAAGATAAAGGAAGATGACTTTTATTAACATGAAAGTCTCAAATCAATTACATAACCAGAGAACAACTCTAGCAGAACAAAGCTACAGATTGGGAGTTCTACTCAACCAAAGATCTTTATAAAATCTTTGAACTCCATATATATACTCAAAATAATTCGCCATCCTCGACAGAGGCATGCTCGAACCACTGCATTATAGGCTTGGCATTTGCATCTTCTTCTGTCATTCTACACCTACATTATCCTATCAGACATGAGATCAGATCAGTATGGGCTCTGCACAAAAACCGGTTCATAGGGGTACCACGGGCTGAAGGTCCGTCTCCACTGCCAACTCTTCCATGATTTTCATTTATGGGGTGAGGTGAGGCTTCAAACACCCCCCCCGCTTTAATTTACTTCTTCATCAGGATCAGAATAAGACCGAGTCGATTTGGCACCTGGAGAATGTGGTGACCCCTTCTATGGAAACATTGGGGTTTTGGACCTTAGCATAGCTCACGTTAACTATGCACCTTTACTTGCATATGACCTCGGGCCATGACCCAACACTTATCCCCTATGAAATTTTAGGATTTCGTGTTTCAGGAGTCTTCACTCCACTGGATTCCAATATTTCGATGCTCAAACTCACGAAATAGCCTCTCTCGGATTGACGGTCAGATCTGCTATGCATCCAACACCCACGATTGCATCCCAGAAACCCCAGTCACCAGCCGATAAACAGACGCTTACTCTTCTTTGTGGCCCCACTTTTCTATATGACCTTGGGGCATGACCTAGGTGTGACGTCCCAAAAAATAAAATATTTAGAAATTTCAGTTTGCTGGAAATTCATTTCCGTTCTTAGTAAATTCGAATTTGGAAATTTTTTACCATTTATGGAAATTTCGAATTTCGAATTTGATATTGTAATTAAATATTATGACTGTTGGGCAAAGATCTGATTTGACTCAACTAACTATTTGACTATGACACTTGTATAAAAACAAAATATTTTATAATGATTGTAGGAGGACAAATGGAGCAACCGTGTTGAAAATTAGTTGATCATGGCTCCATGAGTGCGGAACATGTTGGAACTACCTCTAGGATGGTTGTTACAAGTGGAAAATAAGTGATTTGGCCATTGAAAACACTTGAAAATTAGGGATTTAGAAAGCTGTGAGAAATCCCAAGGGAGGGAAAAGACCCAGGCAAGTTGATAAATAACATATGTGAGGAGGCAGGATGCTGATAAGTATGCTAGAAAGTAGAGACTAAGGGTTTTCATTCTATTATGAACACTACTTCTTGAGTGTAAGGCAAGGGAAACCTGGTAGAACTGAAAGAAATTACTGATGAGGAGTTGGTTTCAAGTTTTCCCTCATGGACTCATGGTCAGGCTAGGGGGTGAACCATGCAAGTGATTTTGGATGCTCAGTTCTACGGTTGGGAGGAACGTGGTTGTTCCCTTTGTCTTTCCGCACACTGGTTCAGATATGTAGCATCTCCTTGCATGAATGAATAATAGTATGTTTGTTGTAATGTATTTGCTGTGTCGAATTCGAATTATTTCATATCTNATCAATGACCTGAAGAAGACCAAAAGTGTTCATAGTAGAGACCTCTAGCTAGAGGACATGTCAATCTATCCTAAGGGAAACTAGGCTAGCCTAATATAGTGAGAGCTTGTAATATTCATAATGTCCAAAAAATTGTTTGAGCTCTGAATATTTATCAAAGCGCTAGTTGAATGCATGAAAAAACAAAAGATGGAAAAGACAAAAGGAAGAGTAGGCATGAAGGTCACATAGGAGGAGCTTGATCTTTGGTCTTCAGAGCTCCCTCAACATACATTCTTGCATCATCAATTATTCCTTGGAGATGAACTTGATAGGAAGAGGCCTTGTTGTCCCAAGGGAGCATGGTTTTCCCACCTTGAGTTTTCACAAGCTAGGAAAGCATAGTGAGAAAAACTTGGATCTGTTCCTTCAACACATCCATCCTCAATCAGAGCTTCTGAATTCAGGTTCCTTGGCCAATATCTCTTGGGCTAAGAATTCCTTCGTATCTAATACAAATTCACCATGTGAAATTTTTTTTATCCCTGGTGTTAGCACTGAAAGTCACCTCCTGGTTACAGGGGAGGTAAGCCCAATACCCATCAGTGTTTGGGGTGGATGTTGGTTTAAATGTGGATAGTCGATGGCCAAAAGTCAACAACATGAAATATGTTCAACACAGAACTGGATAGGAAATGCACAAGGAAGTGAGGGCCACATTAACTTCAGTCAGTAAATTGAGTTAAAACGAGAGCAAAGGGAAGAATTATGAAAAATGTTTAAGGAGTCTGCTCTGGGCATCAGGCATTCCAGAAGCTCAGAGAAGAAAACCCAAGCTCAAGAGCATTCTAGAGCTCAAATTCAGATAATGAAATATGCCTACAAGGGACATAGTTACAGCTGCAGTATGATCAAACCTCCATCATCCTACAACTACAACAACTTGATTGGATCCTCAATGCTCGATCCATTCAATGTGAGAAGGAAACAAATACACAGGGAAATGAATAAAACTAACCACGATACCGCTATAATCAAACCTCCATTACAACAGTATAATGATCGTCAACTGGATCATCCATGCCCGAGTGTTTTAAACAACTTTACAGACAAAATGAAAGATAAAGGAAGATGACTTTTATTAACATGAAAGTCTCAAATCAATTACATAACCAGAGAACAACTCTAGCAGAACAAAGCTACAGATTGGGAGTTCTACTCAACCAAAGATCTTTATAAAATCTTTGAACTCCATATATATACTCAAAATAATTCGCCATCCTCGACAGAGGCATGCTCGAACCACTGCATTATAGGCTTGGCATTTGCATCTTCTTCTGTCATTCTACACCTACATTATCCTATCAGACATGAGATCAGATCAGTATGGGCTCTGCACAAAAACCGGTTCATAGGGGTACCACGGGCTGAAGGTCCGTCTCCACTGCCAACTCTTCCATGATTTTCATTTATGGGGTGAGGTGAGGCTTCAAACACCCCCCCCGCTTTAATTTACTTCTTCATCAGGATCAGAATAAGACCGAGTCGATTTGGCACCTGGAGAATGTGGTGACCCCTTCTATGGAAACATTGGGGTTTTGGACCTTAGCATAGCTCACGTTAACTATGCACCTTTACTTGCATATGACCTCGGGCCATGACCCAACACTTATCCCCTATGAAATTTTAGGATTTCGTGTTTCAGGAGTCTTCACTCCACTGGATTCCAATATTTCGATGCTCAAACTCACGAAATAGCCTCTCTCGGATTGACGGTCAGATCTGCTATGCATCCAACACCCACGATTGCATCCCAGAAACCCCAGTCACCAGCCGATAAACAGACGCTTACTCTTCTTTGTGGCCCCACTTTTCTATATGACCTTGGGGCATGACCTAGGTGTGACGTCCCAAAAAATAAAATATTTAGAAATTTCAGTTTGCTGGAAATTCATTTCCGTTCTTAGTAAATTCGAATTTGGAAATTTTTTACCATTTATGGAAATTTCGAATTTCGAATTTGATATTGTAATTAAATATTATGACTGTTGGGCAAAGATCTGATTTGACTCAACTAACTATTTGACTATGACACTTGTATAAAAACAAAATATTTTATAATGATTGTAGGAGGACAAATGGAGCAACCGTGTTGAAAATTAGTTGATCATGGCTCCATGAGTGCGGAACATGTTGGAACTACCTCTAGGATGGTTGTTACAAGTGGAAAATAAGTGATTTGGCCATTGAAAACCCTTGAAAATTAGGGATTTAGAAAGCTGTGAGAAATCCCAAGGGAGGTAAAAGACCCAGGCAAATTGATAAATAACATATGTGAGGAGGCAGGATGCTGCTAAGTATGCTAGAAAGTAGAGACTAAGGGTGTTCATTCTATTATGAACACTACTGCTTGAGTGTAAGGCAAGGGAAACCTGGTAGAACTGAAAGACATTACTGATGAGGAGTTGGTTTCAAGTTTTCCCTCATGGACTCATGGTCAGGCTAGGGGGTGAACCGTGCAAGTGATTTTGGCTGCTCAGTTCTACGATTGGGAGGAACGTGGTTGTTCCCTTTGTCTTTCCGCACATTGGTTCAGATATGTAGCATCTCCTTGCATGAATGAATAATAGTATGTTTGTTGTAATGTATTTGCTGTGTCGAATTCGAATTATTTCATATCTGTTGAATGAATTTAGTTACAGAAGTAGCGAAATCATTAACACCTATATAAATGGTTGTATATTTGTTGTAATGTATTTTGATTCAAATTATTTACATATCTGTAGAATGGATTCATTACAGAAGTAGTGAATTCATTGATGCCTGTATGAATACATTGTATATTGGTTGAATGTATTTTTGCTATATCAAATTTGAATTATCTAAATATCTGAAGAATGAATTAGCTACAGAAGTAGAGAAAACATTAACACCTGTAGGTATGTCCCATAACATAGGTGGGAATAAAACTGTTTGATGATGTGAATGGGTGGAGTCAAACTTCCAGCAGAATAGTTATAATAGATCCCTGAATAAAGTATTTCGAATAAAATCTGTGCGGGAGTTAGGAATAACGTGATTATCCTACTAAATCAGTTTGAATGGATTCTGTGACTAAATTCTGGAGTAATTTCTTCTAAGATTGGATTGTTTTTCTTTCTTTCGGTTATAACAGAGACATCTCCATACATCAAAATTTTTGGTGCATGTCATCTAAGTATGGACAGTTTTGAAAACTAGATTATATATGTATACATAATAGATAATTTCTACTTTTTACAAGATCAGATTTATAAAGGAAATCGGGACACCATCTTCCCTTAGTGAAGATAAGTTACTACAATTCAGGACTCACCCATGATAGACCTAAAATCAATATATATGAACTGATATACACACACCCTTTTCAATTGACAAAGTACGATAACAAATATGGAATCTAGTACCTACATAAGCTAATAGACATAAGTGATCGTATGCACATAAGTAATCTCTGCATTCTAAATATGATAAAGGAACTCCGAGAGGTGAACAACCATCGTTATAAAATAAGTATGGAGCTCAATCGATTCAGTCCAAACAAATTAACTATGCAGTCTGTTGCATTATGGACTGAATGCAATAAATAATATAGTATTAATGACCACATCATTTAATCTTGGGAGGGTTTCCTTCTTTTCGTAGCAAATTTTTAGATAATTGGTATGGGACAGAGTTGAAATTATATAGGTATAATTAGATCTTTCCAAGGAAAAAGTATAGAGATTGAAATCAAACATTCAGCTCACTGTATTGAAAATCGACACTTCAAATAACAACGACCATGTATGTCTTTTAACAAATAAACAAGAAAATAAACTACACAGTGGACTAGTTCGAATATCAAATTAACTTTTTACAAAGACGGGCGAATGACCCCCATAAATTCCTGTGACAACCCCTTTTCCTTTTCACAAGTTAAATAAACTATTTTATAAAGAACCAGAAGAAGGGCATGAATTCCCTTAAGCATTCCTAGAACCTGTGGAATTAGCCGAAGTAATTAAAATGTTTCAGAACCTGAATACCTTTCGTCGGAAAACTTGGGTGGAATCCAAGACCGATACAGAATGAGAGATACCTGCCAGGAAACAAAACCTAAAAGTTAGTCCTCATTCAAGTAACAGGAAATAAAAAGAAAAGTTTACAAAAGAGATAGGGTAAACAGTAAACAGTAAATACTCATCTTGGTACACGAACCCGAAACCACGTCTACCACTTATATTCTGGATGACGGTCTGAGTGAAGGGAAAAAGGTGCGGTAAGCCTCTAATGGGTCCTCGCATAAACAAGGCCCATCATTAGTGCCAATAACAACCCCTTAAATATTTTCTCTTTCAGTAAAACATATCAACAGTAAAAACCCTAATCTATATAAACATATTGTAAGCAGAAATAAAACAACAAGATAGTCCTCTCCCAAAGATTTTATTAAAGAGAGGAACTACAACTTTTTTCAAAACAAAATTCTATAAAAAATCTTGAAAAATAAAACAGAGTTTTCACGCCTCGATAAGGAGAACTATTCACTTACATGAACTTCAGTAAATCTCCTAAGGTCTTCCAGTAAAACAATCGTAGGAAAACAGAGGAGAAAATCAAGTGCTAGATGCAGGAACGAGTATGGGAAAGAACGAATCCGACCAATTAAAGACTCTTAACATTTTCATCAATCAAATCGAGGAATTCTTTTGTTGGTGAATCACTCACGGGGCTGACTTAATTCATCGAAAACTGGCTATAGGAAGACAAGGAAAGACCTGAGAATTAAACAGTCTATCCTAAGCAAAAAGGTTATCTCAGAGAAGGATATAACCAGACTGAAGGTAGTCGATGACGCTTATTAGAAGATAACCCTGTTAACATTGCCAAAATATATCAACCTACTTAACCTATCACATTTGGGTTTAAGGAAGCACTTACCATCGTTTCCCGGATATGCTGTCAGCTATAACCATGGCGCATCCGCCCTTACCACTAGGAGTTTTCCCCTGATATGACAGTGTGATATACAGAACCCCAAGGGCATTCTTTCTACCATGTTTTATAGTCTCGACCTCAAGGAGAACAGATCAACACCTGAAACCCTTAATAGGAGGAAAAGTTTCGGAAATGACAAAAACATGTGCCTCCCTAAACCTTAGGCGACGCCCTTCTGTCTTGTAAATAAATGTGGGAATTACATAGGACAGGTAGCCATGTGACGAGGACAGGGTTGGTATGGTATCTCGATTATAAAATCAGACGAGTTTAATAAATATCACAGGACGACCATTAATGAATATGTAGAGATTTGACTATGGTGACAAAGAACCATCTCTTCCTCTTTAAGAGGGTGATCCGATTTGACACTATGTCTTAATTTGAGGGAAGTTTTCATACCCTTTCATTGATTGAATCAGAAGTGCTATCCGAGTTGGCATTCTCCCACTGTTTTCATGGACTAACTAACTCGCCATGAGTAACCACCGGTTCAAGGAACACAAGTTGACTGCGACTTGGCAGTCACGATAACTATCTAATGTGAAAGTTTACCCATAACCTTATCAACAGAAACAAGTTAAGACTCCCTAGGGGTTAAAACTGACCCTTAGATTCAGTGCATAGACAAACTTTATGATAGAAACAAACTCTAATATAATTTATTCCTCGATCTTTTACAAGTCCTATGTACATAGGATAAAGAACAAGAATGAAGGGGATTTGTATTGTCTTTCTACAATCTCCTACTCGTGGTTTAAGTGAGATATGATGTCGAGACCTCTTATGGTATGCTTAGGACCTGAAATGTTAATGAAATTATTATAATAAAGTCTTACAACAAGTTCCTTTTCTTATAGTGTATTTATGTGGGACCGATTTGACATGAGAGTTGTATGACTAGTATCTTACCTTCCACCAGGAAACTTAGGTAGGAACAGATCACAAAAGTTTTTTTTTATTGCGTAAATTTGAAGTTTGTTACATATGGTAAAAGGTTACAACACTAGACCTGAACAGGTCCACAATAGCTGCTTAGTATATATATTCTGATTTATGTAAAACTAATAAAATCTTATGGTTACAAACAGAAAGCCATTTATGTTTTGTGTTAATTATGGAAGCTTAGGACAATGCAGAAATCAGGATGGGAGAAAATCCACAACAAAGACCCCCTGGAGATCCAAGACATAACAATGAAAGAAGCTCACCCATGGAAATGTTGGAAACAATGAGGAATCTTATTGTTGAACTACAGATTTTCAAAGCCGACAATGAAAAATTGAAGAAAGCATAGCAGGAACAACAAGTGATAAATGAAGTCCTATTGCGCAGTATAGTGACCAAGAAAATCCCAAAGGATGATAACCATGAGGAAGAGGTCATCAAAAGGGCCTCCAAGAACTTTGGGCTAGAAATAGAAAAAAGAGACAATTCGTCTAAAGGAACACATTCAGTTGAAGACAAAACTAGATCAGACAGAAAAAGAAAACAAGTAGACCACCTTGAAGGAGAATTTAAAAAGATTAAACCAACTACCTTTGATGGAGAATCTAGAATGGGAGAGGAAGCTGATGCATGGTTGTTGGACATCAAAAAATATTTCTAGATATAAAACTATTCTAGCAACATGAAGGTCAGAATGGCCATCTACAATCTGAAAGGGGAGGCCAACATTTGGTGGCAGAACCTAAAATTGGCCAAGGGCCTAAAGGAGAAATAGTTGGAATGGTCTGAATTTAAAAAATATTTCAAGAAACAATACCTTTCGGAAAACTATTATGAAAGGAAGACAAAAGAATTTTATGAGTTATGACATGGACAAATGACAATGGAGGACCTTATTGTTGGTTGTGGAGCCTGATTATCTTCCCGATTGAGAGGTCCTTGCTTCCAGCCGTGTTTATAACCCATGAAGTATTTACAACCCAGAAGTATGTACACTCTTCCATGCGGGGGAGTGCAGAGGGGGGGTACCCCCTCTGCGGGGTCCAGGGGGGCTATCTCCCTGGCAGGGGGGTCTGTGGGCAAGCAGGCCCCTAGTGGGGGTTCGGGGGCGAAGCCCCTGAAGGAAAAATTGCCCTATAAATGTATATTGTAATTTCATTGTAAATATGGACCATTCATTATAAGGTCACAAATCTAATGGTAGAGATTATGTTAGGGTTTTTTCCCTAGAAGGCAACCCTCTTTTATGAGGGAAATGTATTGTGGTTATGATTGATCGCAAATATTGTATTATGAGAGAGGAGACTGTGAAAGAAAGAAGAGGAAGTTACAGTGGGTTTTGCTATAGGTTGTATCCCTTCATTTGTTGGATAATAATAAAGGAAGGACTTGGCAATTTCTCTGGTGGACGTAGTCCACACTGGGTGAACCACATAAATCTGTGTCTCT
>JZKD02S1593780.1:0-10113 GCA_000966675.3 Picea glauca
AACTATTTATTATTATCATTTACTTATTATATATATTATTTAATAATCAATAATTATATTATTAATTATTAATCTAAGAGAATGTCTTCCCGATGTTGTCCAAACATCAACAATTTCTTCATACTTGGCCATTAGTACCTCCCTTCCAACATTGCAAACATCTTATTGTACCCAAAATGGCCTCCTAATTTGGCACTACGAATCTTTTTGTTCTCCCTTGTCAATTATTTGGGGATACACAAATTTCTTCCCTTGAACAAATAACCAACTTATATAAAGTAGTCTAAATGTGTTGTTTTGTCCCACATTACCATTGTTCTACACTTCTATGCAACTTACACAAAATCCTTGTAATTGCCATACAAATCCTTGATATGCTCAAAGTTTTATCATTCGTCACCATTGCCAACAATAAAGCTTTCTTGCTCATAACCTCTCTTTCATTATTCTATTTCCCTACCTTAATATTTGCCAATGTTGATGTTCAGATTGGTCACAATCCCAACAACAACCTCATGAAGATATAATACCCCCCTATGTTTTTATAGAGACAGTACTTCTATGTTATAATATGAAAGATATAGTTTGTTATATCTTGAGCTATACTATCAAATAGGAGAGTGCTAAACAACAAACCCCAAAAATATTTATTTCTTGAAAACAAACTATGCAAATACAGTTTAAAGTACAAGAGTATATTCACAAAGAAAAAGTTCCTGAGAGAAGGACCATAAGAAATTTACAGACTTAAATTTAATATTTACACAATATTATACAAAGATAGGAAAACCATTATATGAAAATACAAATTCTTCACATCCATCACAACATAATAAGATTTGATCACATTCATAAGACAAAAAAAACATAAGTCCATGATTCAAAGAATTTTAAAAGTGAATGACATATAAATTGAAAGAGAATATGATAGGTACACTTCAAAAATCTCAAACTTAGAATTTCAAAGTTTGAAAAGTCATTAAAGTTGCACCCCGAAGTAATTCTTTGGGGAGTTAAAAAAAATAGTTTGTTTTACAATAAAATTAAAATATTGCATTTTTCCAAATGCATTGGGATGAGGCTCCCATGGATCTTAAAATAAAGTAGACCTGGAATGGACCGGGAAGAAGAAAAAGAAGATGATCAAATATCGGTTATGGGTTCTCAATAAATGAAAAGACACAACTGGATGATTTATGAATGAGAAGTATGAAGGATAAATAAATTATGAAAAGTGACCGCTTTACTTATTGTGATGGAATATCTCTTATTATTTGCTTGTTGGTGTCTCTTTTATATTCTCCTTTGTTGGAACTGCTTGACCAGTTACAACTTTTTTTTCTTGATATTATTCGGTTATTTTAGTTAATGCTTTCTTTAACCAATTTTCAATGTATTCTCTCATTGGTGCCATAGTTATTTCTTTCCTTACTTTAATATCAAATGATGAATTTTCCATATCTTTGAAGTCCATCGAAAGTTGGTGAAGGGTGTCTTCAACATCTTAATTTTTATTTACAAAACTAACCAACCAACTTTCAACTTTTGTTTCTGAATACTGGGTCAAGTTGTTGAACTTCTTAGCCGATGCAGTCTTGAATGAGTCCAACTTTACTTCAAATTGTTCTTTTGACATAAGTATGGAATTCAATATTAGATGTGGGTCCTCCACATCTCTAGTTGATCTAGTTAAATCCAATTCAATTAATTTCAAATACAACTCCCCTCTTTTAACACTTAAAGTATCACACTCAGCTAACATGTCTTTCAAACTCTTTATTCTCTTTAACCAACAAGCCTTGAGTTGTTTTATTCAGATTGCAGAGGGAAAGTCTTCTTCTTTCCTCCGAAACTCGCTAACACTTGAAAATTTTGCAAGAAAAGTGGAAATGGCCCCTTTATAAAATTCTTCATCATTTTGAAGATTAGCCTGAAGGTATTGTCTGAAATTTGTCCTTCTTGATCGCAAGGAAAAAAAACTCATTGCCAATTCCCATGTTTCAAGAAGAAGAGACATTCTCTTTTGGATATTTTCTCTGACATACCTCATAATGGTAGTAAGTAGAATTGATGTTCCCTTTAGTCTGAATCTGAATTCTAGTCTTCCCTCAAGAATTTTCCAAGGTTGTATTGTAGCAATTGGACTAGCGAATAGTGGTGGGGAAATTAAAGCACTTTCAAATTCTTTAATTTTGTCTTTTAAATTGGCATTCTCGTTCTCTTTGTTTCCTATTGAAATTTTTAGGTTTTCTCTTGCATCTTCATGAATTTGTACAATTTTGGAGGGTGGAACTCCATTAAAGTCAAGTTATGAGTTCAATTTTCCTTGAACCTTCTTGTTTTTTTAATTAACTTTCTCAATAAAAAAAATTTCTTGAGTTTTATCAAACATGTCACTGTGCAAGGTCAAAGATTCTTCTTCAAACACGATTGTCTCTTGGGTGGCAAATTCTATTGCAATTGCTCTGATCTCTTGCACACTATGTTCTTCATCTAAAAATTCAATGTCCTCAATATTCACATCAAGCTCCATGTCTTCCGGAATGATTTCCTCTTCAGGTATTTCCTCACTTTCTCCTTCCTTATTTATTCCTCTTTTCCTTTTGCTAGTGAATGGGAGTTTGTGTGGTCTTGTTCCCTTGGGAGGGTTTTGTTCACATCCATCATCATAATTATCCATCAACAATTTCCTTTGCTCTTGAACTGCAGACTGGGGTCTTCTTTTGGGTAGGCTATTTTCTGGAGAAATATTAGGAGACTATGAACTCCTTTTGTTCATGACTCTTCCTTGATGTCTATGTTGATCAATTGTGTTGATAATTGTTTCGATATCCTCTTGTTTTTCCTCATCTCGTAGCATTTGAGGGTTTTGGTTATCGCCCTCTTCTTCTCCAAATGGGAATGTATTAGAAAATGATACATTGTACCCAATATATGTCATGTGTTTCATAAATAATTGGCTAGGGTCAAAACCCTTGATTTCACTCACTTTCTTTAGATTGAACTGGTCAATATGGACTGAGATTTCATTGATGTGTGCAATGCTTTTCACCATTATCTCTCGAGTTTTCCATGCCAGAGGAATGGACTATCTTTTCCTCTTTTTGTTAAAGAAATGGGCCCAAAATTTATATTTCTTGCATACTTCATCAACAAATATCTTATTTGAAACATAATATGGTAGATAAGAGGGTTTTTCATGATAGAAGTAAAGCATGATAACATTGAAGTTATGCATTGTTTTGAAACTTCCTCTCATATCTAAAAAGGATGTTGCTTCTAGAGACAATCTAGATGTGTTTGGTCCATGAACAAGTTTTTTAAAAGAGTAAATTAATGCATTATTTGTTGATGATTACAGCTATGTGAGACATTCTCCAACTTACAAACCTGTGAGATGTGGATCATTGCAGCTATGTGAGACTTTCTCCAGCTTACAAACCTGAGAGAAATCCTCTAAGAAGGGTACGTGGTTCCTATCTAAGACAGAGGTGGAACGTAGAGATGACCTCATCCATTCAGAGAGTTGAGAAGAACTCCAGATTATTATCCTCTGGGAAAGGCGATGTGTTGAGTTGGACGTGCCTGTGGCTGAGCACAAGGTGAACGTGTGAAATCCCAAAGTGTTGGGTGCATCATCATGAGAACATAAATGAAGATGATGTATTAGCCTCCTATGAGCAGTAGAGTTGACGAGAAACTCCATATGAATCTCCTGTGTGATGGAGTGGGAAATAAGATCTGTTGAGTGGACGTGCCTGTGGATGAGAACATGTGAACATGTGAAGAACTGGTTCTTCTGTGTAATGAAGTGAGCCAAATATATGGACATACCTATGGATGTGCCCCTAGTGGATGAGCACTAGTGGGTGTATCATATCCCTTTCTATATTTTTCAAGAGTCAGACCTGCCTGTAACCCTAATTGTAATGTAAAGGGTACAAGTCAACCCCACCTTAATGTGATTAGTAATAAATGTAAAAGTTAATTAATCTGGTTAATATTAATTATAATGTGACTTAGAGAGGTCGGCCCTCTTGTGCCAATAAACACTTTTTTTGATAGGACAAGTCTAATATATGTAAAGGAATATTCCACATTGTGGAAACATATCTTTCACATGAGTTTGGAAATTTCAGCAAGTACACCTTCTTGGGAAAAGGTCGCACCTCTCTTGGGCACCAGTCTTCTAGGGTTTGAGCACCCTCTTGTGTGCTAGGTATTATTGGTGGTGAAGGTCTTTCTCTTGAAGAATATATCAAAGGATTTGACTAGGTTTTCTTCCCTTGTTGAGAAGGGTTTCCTAGGATACTTCTTGTGTTCTTGTGCATGGTGTTTCTTCTTGTGATCTTGGTTGTTGCAACATTATTGTTTATGGTTAAGTGAAATGCTAAAAATGGAACGAACTTCATGCTTATCCTAGATTATTTAAAAAATAAACATGGTATCAGAGCATAGGTCTTGAAGAACCCATTGCACAAAACTTCAAGGCAAACCATCCTCCTTTTGCAGAACCGTACGACCCTCCTAGGGTTTCCAGAAATTTCGTACGTCCCTCCTTATTTTTCAGTTTCAGCCCTTAATAATTGGACGATGGGGCTATTTTTGGCATAGGAGAGTACAAAATCCTCCAACACACCTCCAGAGACTCTCAAAATGAAATTCTGAGCGTTTTGAAATTTTGGCCCTAGGGTTTCTAGGGTTTCGCTAATTTCTGGAGAAATTTTAGAATTAGGGTTTTTGCAACTTATTGAAGGAGATCTTAAACTCACCAGTTTTCTCCTATATTTCAAAGGCTTATTGTTGGCAGTCATAAGTCCAACAAAACCTAAAATTGCTAGCCTAGCCTAGCCGTTAGGTTTTCTAGCCTAGTTGACAAGGGTTTTGTGAAGAATATAAAATTATGATAAACATACCTATGATGGAAGACAAGCTTGATGGATCAAGAAACTTCAAGTTCCTAGAAGACAAGACTTCATAGGAAGACTTATTTTGGGTGATACAAAAAGGTGACACTATGACTACCCTCTTCATGAAAATGTCAAGAGGACAAAGATCAACCAGATACCATTGGAAAAATCATATCAACACCCTCAAGTATGCACTTGTATATATATTATTTGTATCATTGTCATGAGAGAAATTGCAGGAGGAAGGAGCCTTTTGCTGAAGTCATGGATATAGAGGGATCTAAGTGCATTCAGAGGAACAACACACTCAAAGTGAAGACTCTAGGTTTTATTGTTGAAATTGTCATTACTCTAAACTATATTTCTAAAGTTTGCTACATTACAAGTAGGCGTTGTAGTTATGACAACAATCCTTAAATCACTATTTTCAGATTTCTGTGGTGAGTAGTTTCGAGGTTTTTTGCCGTATAATCCACAGTTGGTGTCATTTTTGTCATCGACGTTTTGAATCCGAATCGAGATTCATCCTTAAATCGTTTTAAGTCTAGATATGAACTTGTTATTCTCATTTAGGAGATATTCTTGTTTTGGTTCCTCTTGTTTTCTTGTTCCAGAAAGGTTAACAATAAAGGAATATGTTTATCCCTCAGAGGGAGCCACTTGACTCATAGGGAGTCAAAACTAATTGAGAAAGAGGAAGAATAGAACCATCATTGGGGCAACCAATAACACATGATCATAATCCTTCTATAATTCTATGGGCATAAGCATGCATTACATAATATATATTCAGAACAAGAGTCTTCACTGGAATGAAGCCTAATATTGAACACTTCAGGTTATTTGGGTGCTCAGTGTATTTTCATGTACCCAAAGAGAAGTATTCCAAACTAGATCCTTTAGAAAGAAAGGATACAATGGATCTTCAAAGAAATTCCAGATCGACATCACTAGTCATAGACAGATTGAGACAAACATAGATGTTGTCCTTGAAGAAGAGATAGTCTTTCAAAAGATCCATAGAATCTCAGATGGAGATTGATAGTAAGACAATACATTCTCCCCCTTCAGCAGTTCAGAGGGAGACAAACATTATTCCAGTTGATCCAGTTACTCCAGTTGATATGTTCAGAGATATTGTAGTAGGGCATAAAAGGCCTACCTAGACTCACTCTACAAGAGGAAGAGAAAAATACAAGCCTCTCAAGGCACATCCTGAGAAAGCAAAAGAGATTTTCAGTCATGAGCCACTTCATTGATGTTGAGCCTCTTTGTCTTAGAGAAACAACAAGAGAACAAGTATGGCAAGATGCCATAACGAGAAGAATACCGGTGTATCTTAAAGAATGATGTATACAATATTATTCAGGGACTAGAAGAGAAGTCTGTAGTAACTTCCAAGTGGATCTATAAGATCAAGCATGCAACTGATGGAAGTGTCAAGAAATACAAAATGAGATCTATAGCCAAAAGTTTATCACAAACAAAGGGATTTGTCTATGATGAGACACTTGATCCAATAAACCCGATACACTTCCATTTGTACTACCATCCATGAGTTGGAAACTATATCAGATAGATAGATTCTTGATGAGTTTGGATTTTAGAAAAGAGTGTTGTTGATCCAAACCTATATTATTACATTGTTGGTGACAAGAGCCTGAATTTGATGACTTATTCAGAAAGACTTGTTGTTGGATACAAGTAATCCTTGACTTATGAATTCAAGATGAAGAATATGAGTATGATGTAGTACTTCTTGGGACAAGAAGTATGACAGAGGACCGATGATATTTTCCCGAGTCAAGGAAAATATACATTGAAAATATTAAATAAGTTCAGTATGAAAGAATGCAAAATCCACCGTGATGGATTTAAATAAAAAGATTGATGATGATTCAGACGAGATTGATCCACAACTGATTGGATCACTGATGTATTTGGTTAACACCAGACTTGATTCATGCCATGCAGTGAATGTGCTTAGTCATTTCATGAGTCAACCGAGACAGATTCACTGGACAACAACAAAACATGTATTGAGATATATACGAGACATAGTTGGATATGGCTTGAGATATGCCTCCAGTGTGAACTTGAGTTTGCAGGATATGCCGATTCAGATTGAGAAGAAAGTACAGTGGACCGGAAGAGCACATCCGAATGTTTTTCTACCATGGAGGTTTCCATGGTTTCCTGATACATTAGGAAACAAAACTATGTGGCCTTGGGTACCACATAGGAAAATTATATAACATCGAGTGTGTGAAGCAATGTGGCTTCACAAGATTCTGACAGATTTACTTGACCATGAGATGGATCCTATGATGATAACCAAGAGCCGTGTGTAAATCTCCTTGAGAACCCAATGTTTCTTGATGGATTGAAACACGATGAGATGAAATATCCTTATATAAGAGATATGATGTAGAGGAAAATCGTACACATGCAATACCTTCCTACACATGGGAAGATTGCAGACATCTTCACCAAACTAACTTGATGAAGAAAGCCTCCCTAGTTGAGAGGGAGTGTTGATGACTCCAACCAAGACAAAATTCAAAGTACATCCATGTGAGACTTGGCATGATGAAGAATGCCTCCCTAGTTGAGAGGGAGTGTTGATGATTGTAGCTATGTGAGACATTCTCCAGCTTACAAACCTATGAGATGTGGATCATTGCAGCTATGTGAGACTTTCTCCATCTTACAAACCTGAGAGGAAGTGCCTAAGAAAGGTACGTGGTTCCTATCTAAGACAGAGATGGAATGTAGAGACGACCTCCTCCATTTAGAGAGTTGAGAAGAACTCTAGATGATTATCTTGTGGGAAAGGCGATGTGTTGAGTTGGACGTGCTTGTGGCTGAGCACAAGGTGAACATGTGAAATCCCAAAGTACTGGGTGCATCGTCATGAGAACATAAATGAAGATGATGTATTAGCCTCCTCTGAGCAACAGAGTTGACGAGAAACTCCAAATGACTCTCCTGTGTGATGGAGTGGGAAAGAAGATCTGTTGAGTGGACGTGCATGTGGATGAGCACATGTGAACATGTGAAGAACTGGTTCTTCTGTGTAATGCAGTGAGCTAGAGATATGGAAATCCCTATGGATGTGCCCCTAGTGGATGAACACTAGTTGGTGTATCAGATCCCTTGTTATATTGTTCAAGAGTCAGACCTCCTGTAACCCTAATTGTAATGTAAAGGGTACAGGTCGACCCCACCTTAATGTGATTAGTAATAATTGTAAAAGATAATTAATCTAGTTAATATTAATTATAATGTGACTTAGAGAGGTCGGCCCTTTTGTGCCAATAGACACTTATGTTGATATGACAAGTCTAATATAAGTAAAGGAAGATTCCCCATTGTGGAAACATATCTTTCACATGAGTTTGGAAATTTCAGCAAGTACACCTTCTTGGGAAACATGTGCACCTCTCTTGGGCGCTAGTCTTCTAGGGTTCAAGCACCCTCTTGTGTGCTAGGTCTTATTGGTGGTGAAGGTCTTTCTCTTGAAGAATATAGCAAAGGATTTGGCTGGGTTTTCTTCCGTTGTTGAGAAGGGTTTCCCTGGATACTTTTTGTGTTTTTGTGCATGGTGTTTCTTCTTGTGATCTTGGTTGCTGCAACATTATTGTTTATGGTTAAGTGAAATGCTAAAAATGGAATGAACTTCATGCTTAACCTAGCTTTTTGAAAAATCAACATTATTCACTTCATAGAAATGGTATGTAGTATTTTGTTTCCATAGAACCAAATACCACATCTAAATAGGGTTGAGTCCACAATTGACTTTCTTATCCAAGGACAACCCTTTGAAGACGTGACAATATGTAATGGCGAAAATTAAGTACGAGGACATGTAGAACCTTTTGTTCTTTTTGAAATTTTCCAACCTAAAAGATAATTCACTAGAGATAATGTTTTCCCAGTCAAATATTGTTTTTTCATGAATTGAAAAGTACAAGATATACAAAGAAAGCCTGGGAATAGTAGCTATAGATTCTTGTCCATCTACTCTAGTGAATCACCATGCCATCTCTCGATAGGGATTTTTCAATGAACTTACCTGAATGTTTGAAAGGTCCTATGGAATAATTGTTGGGTCTTCAAGATATTCTTGTAGAATCTCCATTTCTCCAATCTTTGTCTTTAGAAATTCCTTAGTTTCATCGCCTTTGAAAGTCATTATCGGCTCTGGGATTCTGAGCATCCTCTTAAAAATTGAAGGGGCTAAGGAAATAGGCAATTGGCCTTGCAACTGGATTGTTCTCTGATTCCTTTCAAATTTATCAATGCACCATGAACTCAACTCCTTGAAGTCATAGAATTCTGGAACACAACCTTCTAGAGCAATTCTCGACATCCAAATTTGGTTTAAACTCTTCTCGAAGGTGGTAATGAAGAGTAATATCTGTATGCCTTCGACCACTGAAACCTTTGATCTTATCATCCAAGTAGGTTGATGGTATCTCCATAGAATTGTTCCTTTCTTCGGGTTGTCATCCTTAATCAATTTGACAATTCTTCTCAAAGTGTTACTATCAAAATAAACCTTTTTACCTTAACATGCTCTGGGGATCTTGACTCAATGATCGTTAATGAAAATTAATATTGAAATTGATGAGGAATTGTCTCGAAAAGATCACCATTAATAACGGTTTTTAACACTTAACCAATTTTAGTCATTTCCAAGAGATGTGTATTAAATGTACATTGGGGAACGTGATAATACAAGACATGGATCACCACGGGGCGATGGATAATCAGTATGGCGGAATGACGGGGTAATGAAATGGAAGGGTGAGAACACAACGACGCAAAAAGATCACGGGGTTGTGGATAGTATATGGAGGAGTGATGAGTCACCACGGACCCACAATAAGACTTAAATAATTTGACTTAGTGTTGAGAGATTGTGGGGTTATAAACAAGCAGGATAGTGGGAGTATGGAGAAGAGTCGAAACATCCCCCAGATCCATGGTAAGTTATGTAGAATCTAGCTAAGTATAATAAATGGATTGAGACAACGAGGTCGTGGGATAGACGAGACAATCAGGAAGATGCCCTAGACCCACGGTGAAATATTTTTGAAATTTTTCTAAGTATAGGTGCAAAACATAGGCGGTAGAAATCAATGGTGTATTTTGGGGGTCACATAAGTTGAACAAGACTAGAGAATGCATTATGAACCTG
>JZKD02S1593781.1:0-10113 GCA_000966675.3 Picea glauca
ACAGCCTGATTAGACTCATCGTCGTTCATCATTTAAACCTCCACGGCGATAATTGGCAAGATTTTCTCTCTCAGAATGGCTTTGTTGATTCAGAGCCTATCCAAATCGACAAGCCTGTGGTCAATGAGACTAAGGTCGGGCCACCCGTTCCTTTCCATGCCCTTCTACCCTCTCCTAAACCCTCTATGGACCCTGATATTGACCTACCTGACATTATAACAAACAAGGTTGAGGCTGTAAAAAATCTCGTGAGAAATAAGGTCAAGGGTAACCCTACTGTCGACGGCAAAGGTAAAAAGAATGCTCGACTTATATCAAGACTTTCTAGGAATAAACCTAAACCTAGTATTGATTAGAAGCCCATAGTTCTCAGTGAAGACTCAGAATCTAACATTGAGTGCTTCCTGGCTAGTGAGTACCCTTATTCCCAAGGTCTGTGCTCCGAGCCACCCTATGACTTCATTTATAATTTTCCCCCGTGCTTAAAGAACAATCCTATCTACCCTGGGATCAAATTACCTAATGAAACCCTGAGCATTTTAAACAAACCCTCACCTGCAATTTCAAAGCCCGAGCAGTCGTCATGTGACCAATGTAATGTGTGGTTGGAACGCTACTATACAGACATTCCCTTATTACAGTCGAAAATCAAATCGTTGGAAAATCAAGTTACAGTATTGACAAGCCAAAGGGATAAGCTTCAAGATAATGACAAGAAGCAGAAAACCATTGGTTCTATCATATTTAGGAATGTCAAATCGGCTATAGCCTTCGTAAATTACAAACTATCATGACCAAGTTGTCTGCTCATCATCCAGGTATGAATTTCGATATCAACTCCATTCTATGAATTGTCAGGATTAATATAATGAATTGAGTTTGGTTTTCAAATAGCTCTGTCCATTGTTCGAAATGACTCTGTCATAGCCATATCGAAAACAGTTATGTTGTGGATCTTGTACACTTTTCTCTTTTTTCTAAAATTAAATGAAGTTATGATTTGGTTACACGATTTGGTCGTGCCCAGTTTAGCAATTGATCGGGTTTCACTAGATTTGATTCGTTTGTCTGTTGGTTTGAGTTAACGAAATCAATGGTTTTTTCTTTCGCTTGGATTTTGTTTGTATCTAACCCGAACATGAAGTTTTTATGCTAAAATTAGAGCGCGACTATGTTTTGATATGATTTCGTTTTAGTTGGATGACAACGACCCTGATTTAGTTTTTATGATTTCATAGGATTGGCTTGATAATTACGAGGTAGTCTATTAAATTGAAAAAAAGACTCTGTTTTGTCAACATTTTCGTTTGGATTTGGATTATATCTGACATGTGCAAAAGATCTCTTCACCGAAATCATGGAACTGTGTTGATTCATAACGACTATGTTAAACTCAAACTGTTCGATTCGCTCTTGTCTTGATTGGATTGCTGCGTGTCTTGAGTTAGCACAATTGTTTTTATGAGTTGGATTCGTATCGAAAATAGACTTGATGCTACTCTGTTAATTTTAATTTTCAAAGATGAGTTTGTTAAACTCGAATTGACATATGTCATCTCTATTGAATTCGTATGATAAAATTCAGTTAATAGTTCGTTTTGAAATAAATTCAAGTAATGATTTCGTTGAAAGTCAATCGATTTTATATACCCCAATTCGCAATGAAAAATGATTGGACGACTCTTACAGACCCTGTTATCAACCGATTAATTCCATTATGATTTCGTGTGTATACCAGTTTTGATTTGATTCGCTAATAGCATGGATTGTTTGTTATGTTTAATATAGTGCTGTCAATTTGAGAAAACGATATTGTCTATTTCGTTTGGATTCGATAGTGATCTTGTGGATAGCTAAAGCAATTATTTGTTGTGATTTCAATTGGTCCATGAAACGATTTCGTTACTGCCGAGTTATCCAATATGATTCTATGATAACATATGGAACAAAGAACATGCATCTCTGTAGTCATTTGATTGATCTTAGTCTTGTTTGATCTTAAATTAGTATAACAATTTCGATTTGAATGATTCGTTTGTCTTTCAAATAGCAATTAGTTATTTGTTAATAGTTTGAATTTAATTTTTTAAAAGTCGAATTGATTTTAATATGATTCTGTGTTTGATTTAGACCAGCTACAGAATCGCAAGATTCTATAGCTAGTCTTTAGAATTATATTTTTATCAATTCTATCAACAAAATATCCTATTAACTTGTCCTTTTTTACCTCTTTCAGGTACATTCAAATTGCATTGGGCATGCTGGACAGTCTAGGAGATATTTGTGTGATATAATTTTTATTTTAGGATGTTATTTTGGTCAAACCTGGGATATCATCCCAGATTTCCTGTAAACAGTTTTGATAACTTCCACAGGGATGTTTTACCCCGTGAGAGGTCTTTAAATACTTATTATTTTTTGTAATAAGGATCATCCTCTCTTGTGGGAGAACCAGGCTATGGATTTTTGATACAAACTGAGACGAGAGTTGATGTCTTGTAACAACTTTCGCTTTCAATATATCAATCTTTTGTTTCAAGTTTTTGCATATGAGTTTGCAATTGATTATAGACTACTTTAGCTATCATAATCTATTGCAGGATGATGTGATTTGATTAATATGCTATCCATATCTGATCTCTTTCATTATTTTTAAAAGTACAACAATTACTTGGTTTCAGTTAATGAATCACATATTTCTCTTCTTCGTTAATTGAATCATTTTGTATAGATCTTTGCATACAAATTTATCTAACTGTGAAGATTTATAAATCATAAGGTTGCTGTAAATTTTTATGTCTTGTTTGTCCTGTAATTATAGTTGAAGAGCATAGTTGCTTCTAGTTTACGAGGAGCTCTTGGAGAATTCGGTGAGGGTTTTCTCCCTCCGATCAGCTAAGACAGTCATTACATGCAGGACAAACCTGGAGCATTTCTTCAGGTCAGTTTGTTATTTATTTAATAGTTAATTTGTTAGTATAGTATAAGTAGTTTAGTTAGATATATGTTTAGTTTAGATTTGTATTTAGAGTTAGTATTTTAGTTTCTTAGTTTAGATAGTTTTCAGTTTACTTCTTTTTCATAAAATCGTAAAAATAAAAAAACAATAGCTCGCGCTATCTTAGGATAGAAAATTAATGAGTTGTTTCAGGTTTTCATTCAAATATGTAAATTGTAAATATTGTACATTTGTGAATAAAGATTTATTTCTGTTAGTAGTTAGATATTTAAATTCTTAGAATTAGCATAGTATTAGATAGTAGATTGTATATATGAAATAGTTAGATTTGTTTAGTTTGTTTTAATAGTAGTTTTAGTTAGATTAGTTTATTAGTTTTTTTTAATAGTTAGTTTTAGTTAGATTAGTTAAATTAGAGTAGTTTTCTTTTGTTTTATTAGGACTTAGATCGGCTAATGGAGCCGCTAAACCCGTCAGGGTGGTTCATCCCAAACAGCTTGGGTTATTTAGACAACCCTGGACTGATTCCACTCTCCCAGTTGATGGATGGTCAATTTCGCCCGTCAAAAAATGGCACTAGAAGGGGGGCCTGAAATTAATTAATGGCATGAGGTGGTCGCAAGACTCCTCCACCACCTAATCACTCACCTATAGTGACTAGAATCCATTTGAACGATAATATTCCCCTTCAAACAGCGACCACATAAACCGACGATCCACGAATCACAGTTGAGCCAACAACCCCTAATACTACAGGTGGTGACATACAAGAGATTGTTCGTCTATCTCTTATAAGAACTCATAGTTCCTTGGCCCGTTTGAGGCAACCTGACCGTCCATTGGACCAACCTTTGGATTTCTCTGATAACAGAGATCAATTAGGAGGCACTAATCTCATTGTGAATCCTACAGATCCAATCCTAAATCCTACTGCAGGAGGATATGGAATACCTCCTTCACCACCTCCATCATCTCCTTCCTCTTCTGGAGGAGATTCCTCTGACGAAGGCAATTCCCCTTCTCATCCTTCCACACCCACTACACCAATGGCAAATTAGAACAACCCTGCTAGACCTTGGCTCGACCAGGATGTCATAGCTGTACCTGGAGCTTAGCATCCCTTACCTAAACATCCAGAGAAATGGATTCCCATGTTTGACCCTGACTCAAAACAGATCACTGAAGATCACATTAAAATTTTTATGTTAGCCATAAGACTCCGCAATGTCGAACATGAAGACATTGTTTGTAGGTTGTTCCCCTATACTTTCGAGGGCAATGCATCTACATGGTACTTTTCCCAGCAACCCCATACTATCNACAGCCTGATTAGACTCATCGTCGTTCATCATTTAAACCTCCACGGCGATAATTGGCAAGATTTTCTCTCTCAGAATGGCTTTGTTGATTCAGAGCCTATCCAAATCGACAAGCCTGTGGTCAATGAGACTAAGGTCGGGCCACCCGTTCCTTTCCATGCCCTTCTACCCTCTCCTAAACCCTCTATGGACCCTGATATTGACCTACCTGACATTATAACAAACAAGGTTGAGGCTGTAAAAAATCTCGTGAGAAATAAGGTCAAGGGTAACCCTACTGTCGACGGCAAAGGTAAAAAGAATGCTCGACTTATATCAAGACTTTCTAGGAATAAACCTAAACCTAGTATTGATTAGAAGCCCATAGTTCTCAGTGAAGACTCAGAATCTAACATTGAGTGCTTCCTGGCTAGTGAGTACCCTTATTCCCAAGGTCTGTGCTCCGAGCCACCCTATGACTTCATTTATAATTTTCCCCCGTGCTTAAAGAACAATCCTATCTACCCTGGGATCAAATTACCTAATGAAACCCTGAGCATTTTAAACAAACCCTCACCTGCAATTTCAAAGCCCGAGCAGTCGTCATGTGACCAATGTAATGTGTGGTTGGAACGCTACTATACAGACATTCCCTTATTACAGTCGAAAATCAAATCGTTGGAAAATCAAGTTACAGTATTGACAAGCCAAAGGGATAAGCTTCAAGATAATGACAAGAAGCAGAAAACCATTGGTTCTATCATATTTAGGAATGTCAAATCGGCTATAGCCTTCGTAAATTACAAACTATCATGACCAAGTTGTCTGCTCATCATCCAGGTATGAATTTCGATATCAACTCCATTCTATGAATTGTCAGGATTAATATAATGAATTGAGTTTGGTTTTCAAATAGCTCTGTCCATTGTTCGAAATGACTCTGTCATAGCCATATCGAAAACAGTTATGTTGTGGATCTTGTACACTTTTCTCTTTTTTCTAAAATTAAATGAAGTTATGATTTGGTTACACGATTTGGTCGTGCCCAGTTTAGCAATTGATCGGGTTTCACTAGATTTGATTCGTTTGTCTGTTGGTTTGAGTTAACGAAATCAATGGTTTTTTCTTTCGCTTGGATTTTGTTTGTATCTAACCCGAACATGAAGTTTTTATGCTAAAATTAGAGCGCGACTATGTTTTGATATGATTTCGTTTTAGTTGGATGACAACGACCCTGATTTAGTTTTTATGATTTCATAGGATTGGCTTGATAATTACGAGGTAGTCTATTAAATTGAAAAAAAGACTCTGTTTTGTCAACATTTTCGTTTGGATTTGGATTATATCTGACATGTGCAAAAGATCTCTTCACCGAAATCATGGAACTGTGTTGATTCATAACGACTATGTTAAACTCAAACTGTTCGATTCGCTCTTGTCTTGATTGGATTGCTGCGTGTCTTGAGTTAGCACAATTGTTTTTATGAGTTGGATTCGTATCGAAAATAGACTTGATGCTACTCTGTTAATTTTAATTTTCAAAGATGAGTTTGTTAAACTCGAATTGACATATGTCATCTCTATTGAATTCGTATGATAAAATTCAGTTAATAGTTCGTTTTGAAATAAATTCAAGTAATGATTTCGTTGAAAGTCAATCGATTTTATATACCCCAATTCGCAATGAAAAATGATTGGACGACTCTTACAGACCCTGTTATCAACCGATTAATTCCATTATGATTTCGTGTGTATACCAGTTTTGATTTGATTCGCTAATAGCATGGATTGTTTGTTATGTTTAATATAGTGCTGTCAATTTGAGAAAACGATATTGTCTATTTCGTTTGGATTCGATAGTGATCTTGTGGATAGCTAAAGCAATTATTTGTTGTGATTTCAATTGGTCCATGAAACGATTTCGTTACTGCCGAGTTATCCAATATGATTCTATGATAACATATGGAACAAAGAACATGCATCTCTGTAGTCATTTGATTGATCTTAGTCTTGTTTGATCTTAAATTAGTATAACAATTTCGATTTGAATGATTCGTTTGTCTTTCAAATAGCAATTAGTTATTTGTTAATAGTTTGAATTTAATTTTTTAAAAGTCGAATTGATTTTAATATGATTCTGTGTTTGATTTAGACCAGCTACAGAATCGCAAGATTCTATAGCTAGTCTTTAGAATTAGATTTTTATCAATTCTATCAACAAAATATCCTATTAACTTGTCCTTTTTGACCTCTTTCAGGTACATTCAAATTTCATTGGGCATGCTGGACAGTCTAGGATATATTTGTGTGATATAGTTTTTATTTTAGGATGTTATTTTGGTCAAACCTGGGATATCATCCCAGATTTCCTGTAAACAGTTTTGATAACTTCCACAGGGATGTTTTACCCTGTGAGAGGTCTTTAAATACTTATTATTTTTTGTAATAAGGATCATCCTCTCTTGTGGGAGAACCAGGCTATTGATTTTTGATACAAACTGAGATGAGAGTTGATGTCTTGTAACAACTTTCGCTTTCAATATATCAATCTTTTGTTTCAAGTTTTTGCATATGAGTTTGCAGTTGATTATAGACTACTTTAGCTATCATAATCTATTGCAGGATGATGTGATTTGATTAATATGCTATCCATATCTGATCTCTTTCATTATTTTTAAAATTACAACAATTACTTGGTTTCAGTTAATGAATCACGCATTTCTCTTCTTCGTTAATTGAATCATTTTGTATAGATCTTTGCATACAAATTTATCTAACTGTGAAGATTTATAAATCATAAGGTTGCTGTAAATTTTTATGTCTTGTTTGTCCTGTAATTATAGTTGAAGAGCATAGTTGCTTCTAGTTTACGAGGAGCTCTTGGAGAATTCGGTGAGGGTTTTCTCCCTCCGATCAGCTAAGACAGTCATTACATGCAGGACAAACCTGGAGCATTTCTTCAGGTCAGTTTGTTATTTATTTAATAGTTAATTTGTTAGTATAGTATAAGTAGTTTAGTTAGATATATGTTTAGTTTAGATTTGTATTTAGAGTTAGTATTTTAGTTTCTTAGTTTAGATAGTTTTCAGTTTACTTCTTTTTCATAAAATCGTAAAAATAAAAAAACAATAGCTCGCGCTATCTTAGGATAGAAAATTAATGAGTTGTTTCAGGTTTTCATTCAAATATGTAAATTGTAAATATTGTACATTTGTGAATAAAGATTTATTTCTGTTAGTAGTTAGATATTTAAATTCTTAGAATTAGCATAGTATTAGATAGTAGATTGTATATATGAAATAGTTAGATTTGTTTAGTTTGTTTTAATAGTAGTTTTAGTTAGATTAGTTTATTAGTTTTTTTTAATAGTTAGTTTTAGTTAGATTAGTTAAATTAGAGTAGTTTTCTTTTGTTTTATTAGGACTTAGATCGGCTAATGGAGCCGCTAAACCCGTCAGGGTGGTTCATCCCAAACAGCTTGGGTTATTTAGACAACCCTGGACTGATTCCACTCTCCCAGTTGATGGATGGTCAATTTCGCCCGTCAAAAAATGGCACTAGAAGGGGGGCCTGAAATTAATTAATGGCATGAGGTGGTCGCAAGACTCCTCCACCACCTAATCACTCACCTATAGTGACTAGAATCCATTTGAACGATAATATTCCCCTTCAAACAGCGACCACATAAACCGACGATCCACGAATCACAGTTGAGCCAACAACCCCTAATACTACAGGTGGTGACATACAAGAGATTGTTCGTCTATCTCTTATAAGAACTCATAGTTCCTTGGCCCGTTTGAGGCAACCTGACCGTCCATTGGACCAACCTTTGGATTTCTCTGATAACAGAGATCAATTAGGAGGCACTAATCTCATTGTGAATCCTACAGATCCAATCCTAAATCCTACTGCAGGAGGATATGGAATACCTCCTTCACCACCTCCATCATCTCCTTCCTCTTCTGGAGGAGATTCCTCTGACGAAGGCAATTCCCCTTCTCATCCTTCCACACCCACTACACCAATGGCAAATTAGAACAACCCTGCTAGACCTTGGCTCGACCAGGATGTCATAGCTGTACCTGGAGCTTAGCATCCCTTACCTAAACATCCAGAGAAATGGATTCCCATGTTTGACCCTGACTCAAAACAGATCACTGAAGATCACATTAAAATTTTTATGTTAGCCATAAGACTCCGCAATGTCGAACATGAAGACATTGTTTGTAGGTTGTTCCCCTATACTTTCGAGGGCAATGCATCTACATGGTACTTTTCCCAGCAACCCCATACTATCGTGTCTTGGGAAAAGTTTGAGTCGTGATTTTTGGAAAAATTTGGAGACGGTAAGCCTCTAGAAGTCCTAGTCATGGATCTTTCTAACTTAAGAATGAACCCAAAAGAAAAAGTTAAAGACTTTAATCAAAGATTATTAATTCTTAAAAACCGAATCCCTGCGGATTCCATGCCTACCGAGAATCTTATAATAGCATACTACACTAAAGCTTTGCATCAAAGTATAGCTATTTGGGTTAAACGATCTAAGAAATCCACGTTGTTAGAAGCCTTCGAGGAGGCCAGCCAGATTGAAAAATACATACTTAGTCTTAAAGACTCTACTAGCAATGAAACAAAGACTAGTTATTCTTCCAAAAAGAAGATCAAAATCCTACCCAGACCCACTCAAAGTAAAACACAACCTGAAAGCTCGGATTTAGAAAACTTAACTAAAGTTGTTCAAAAACTGTCAAATCAAGTTATAGACTTAAAAAGGATGACTGAATAAGCTTCTTCGAGCAAAGGGCCTTACAAACCCCCATTCTGGAAGCCTTTTCCCACCAACCGACCTAATCCAACCACCGAAGGCCTTAATCTAGAAAGTTTGCAATGTGCCCTTCAAACAGTTCTAGAAGCTCAAGATAACTTGATGCCTCCTGAGATTCTCGAGGAGGTAGTTGAACAAGAGGCAGTTCAAGAAGAGGAGTCTTCTCCAAACATTTTTGGACACTTCTTGGATAGCATCTTTCAAGCTAACTTCAAGACAGTACATCTCTATAATACCAAGAGTAAGACGACAAACAAACCTTCTACCGAAAACACTACAACTTTGCCTCCAAGAAATCTAAATCAGCTGAGACTAAACAAAGTAATGTGAACCCCAACTTAGATTATGATGTAGTTGAAGATCTTAAAAAGTTGAGAGCTAACATTTCTTTTTATGAGTTATTGAAATTTCCATTTCTGCTACAAAAAATGTTACAGAATATCTCAGAGAATGGCAAAAATGGTAATTCAAGTGGTAACAAGGTTGTGCAGAACAAAGTTCCTCAGAAGACTTCCACTAAAAACAACCCTGATCCTCAAGAAAAAGGAATCCTTCCTGTAAGTAATGTAAATAATGTAAATAACATAGATAAAGTATCTTTAGAAACTGGGAGTAAAAAGCCACAAGCTACCACTCTTAGCACTCACAAAAATGTACCTCCATTTTTGTTAACGTTCGAAACCTTTAATCGAAACGTGCACAATTGTATGGTAGACTCAGGATTGTCATCCAATGTGATTCCATGGTATATCTGCTAGAAGATTAACACTGAAGTTGAACCCTTAACCTTAAAAATTGTACAACTTGATCGAACCAATGTTAAAGTTATAGGTGAACTAAAGAATGTGCTCATAAGACTATCACCTAACCCCAAGGTTCATCAAGTCATTGATATAATTGTTGTGGATATTATAGAAGTGTATGGTCTGTTTTTAAGAAAGGACTGGTCGGAGCAGCTACATGGTTATTTCGCGATAGATTGGTCTCATCTATGGCTTCCAGAGAATGGCAAGCCCAACAAGATCAAG
>JZKD02S1593783.1:0-10113 GCA_000966675.3 Picea glauca
GATTGCAAAGCTCTTCCCATCGAAGATGACTGGGAATGACGACTTTGAGTAACCTTCGGTACACTTCATCCATCTCTGTGTACTTAGTAAAAATTGGCTTGATGATGAATATGTATCGGATCTCATGTTGTATGCTAATGTCCAACTGTATAGCATCTAGGAATGCCTTTCCAGTGGAATGCCTTGTATTCCTGGGGCTAGTCTCTTTTTGTAATCGGGGAGCATCATCAATTTGTCATTTATCACCCTCAAACCAGGAAGGCCCTTTTTTTGTAGAGCCTCGATCTTGCTGAAAAACCTTTTCACCCCTAGGTCCATAGCCTGAACCTTTTCTTCTAGATGTAGCATCAGTCCTCTCTTGGCCAGGACTCTCTTGACCTCAAGGATGGTCTCTATTCTATCTTCAATTCTCAGATCTTCCAGCTCCTCTCTGGTTTTAGAATTTAGGAATTTGATGATTTCATTAGCCTTGGTGGGAATCTCCCCCAATTCTTCTCTAATATTCTCGATGGATTTCTTACTTCTTTTCACCAATTCATTTTGCTCAAACATAATTTGTATCATTGGCAATATTTCATTCATAGACTTGGTGATGTCTGTCCAGACACTTTCTTTGACTTCGGCCAGTGTTTTGCCTGCCACTGTTTGCTTCTGAAGTTGTTGTAACTCTTGTTTGAGATGGTATGACACTTGTTTTTCCTTGGAGTAGCTAGTTTGGTAAGAATATTTGAGTTCCTGGAGGTTCTCAATCTCCTTTTTGAGCCTGTTAATCTCGGTTTCTTGCAAATTCATCTCTTCCATAGATTTAGCCAGTTCAATAGTCTTTTCCAAAGATGTCAGTGGATTTGTCAATGGAATTTATGTTAGGGATGTTGTGCTCACTCCTGAGAGTGGAACTGCACTCAATGGAATGACTTCCATGGGTTTTGACTACTCTTTCTCTTTCACTAGTTTCTCCATTTCAGCTTCCATTTCCTTCAATTGTGCATTCTGCTCCATGATCAACTTAAGCATCTCATCTCTTTCTCCTTCTGTCTCTGCCATTTCCTTTTCCTATGAGTCTACTATTGGTGGTAGCTTTAATTGTTTCCTCAGACTCTATGTCGGCATTTTTCTTCTTGATCATCTCCTCGACTGCTTTCACATTTGAGGGATCATATCTGATCTTGAGGACCAGTTCCTCCAACGTCTTAATCCTGTTATCCTTGGAAAAGGATGATATTTTTTCCAACTTCAACTGTGTCTGGACATTATTCAGAGATACTTGTAACTTGGAGGCAGCAGTGGAAGCATGTGCCAATGTGGAGAAAACCATTTCTCTAGTTTTCCTGTATAGATCCATTTGATCAGTTGGATGCACATCCTTAGTCTGGAATTCGAAAGTTTCCCTTTTGTAATCGGTGATTACCTTTGGGTCTGGCACCTGTGCTTGGAGAAATTCCATGTGCATTCTTCCCTTCTTAGTGTCGAATGCCAATATCAGTCTGTGTTATGCACTCGATGTTTGCTTCCAGAACTGAGCATATGTGCTACTGGTCAGCGTCTGATTCTTTTTCTTGATCAAATCGTATTTCTCAAAGATACTCAGCTTCGATCCTGTTTTTCTTGGTTGGTTGACTGGTGGAGTATCTGTAGGCTTCTCTGGCAGTACTGAGATTATGATCTGCTTGCTTCTTGTACTAAGGAGTGACCGATCCACCTTTATCATTGTAGCGGATGGAATTGCCTTTTCGCCTGCCGTGTCAGGTGCCTGAGTGGTTTTCGGCCTCTTTGTGTGAAATTGGAACTCCTTAGATGATACTTCAATGACAGAAGGGGAAGTGTCCTTCCTGGGCCTTTTCTCCTTTGGAACTTGTGGTGTAGTCATCTATGAAACAAGGACTGAAGGGTCTTGTTGTTCTGTCTCAAAAAGAGTGTTTGTCTCCCATTCTGTCTAGTTTGCAAACTTCTCTACCTTAGGCCTATATATGTGAACATACGAGATATTCTTATTTTTTAACCTCATCTCGAAAATTATCCCACACGGATCATAGTGCCACGCGAAACTAACAAAAAAACTCATTTCTTTTAACAGTCTGTATGCTTCCTCCCCAGCACCTCGATTGTTGCAGATGAAAGACCCAATCTGCCCTTTGATTATGAGTTGTTGCTTCTTCTTCAAAGACACAAAATATATTTTGTCTGAGTTTATCATATGCCTTATGTATTCCAGGGAAAAAATTATAATAGGTAAGTACTTGGGTAGTTTATATGGGGCCAACTCACACCCATAGACTCTGATCTCAGTATGATTTTGGTACAGGTACCAATCACCAGTCTTTGTAAGGTCCGAGAGATGTAGAATCCTCTGAATTTCCTCATTAATTCTAGGTTTGGGTCTGTCGTTGAGCATACTCACCACTGGGTGGTAGACCTGCTCGATGAACTACTTGAAACTAAATTCTGTGGAGTTATGTCTGAGCAGAGAATTCCATGTTGTTACTGCCTATGGTCTACCATCCTCGTCCATCTTCTGCATAGAAAAAGAAAATGTGTCTGCTTGGAAGAAAATGAACATGTATGCCAATATTGAAGAATACTGGAACATACCTTCTGCAGAGAAATTTATGAATTGTTCGTGAATGTTTTCCACCAAGAACGTGTTGTAGTTGAATTGTGTAATGGGTTTCTCATCGGTGGAGAAAATAGATAGAAATCCCAAAATGGGTTCATCTACCCATTGATCTGAAAAATATCCAAGCAAGGCACATAGTGACGTGATGACCTGGTTTCCTTTTATTGAGAACAAGGAGGAAGGATAAGGGGTGTTTGTAGTGGGGAGTTGAGCGGACTATGGAAGAAAAAGCTCAAAAATCTGAGCTCTTTGAGGAAACGACAGCTTATGGTAGAGTTCTTTGATGATTTTGAGGTTAAAAGGTGAGGCAGATTCGACTCAGGATATCTGCATCATTTGGTCGATGGTTTCTAGTGTGATGAGGAAAATAATTTCCCCGAACAAGGACACAATGGCTCTTTGTTCAGGGATATAATGGGCTTGGCACTTGAGGGTGAATTCTAGGAAGTGGTGAATCTGGGGGAAAATATACAAGGGTAGGTTGGACTCCCAAAGCCCAATTTCATCACTCTGTTCTATGAAGACTTCTTTAAGACATGATTGTAGGTCTGCAAATTCGAAATCACATCTTGTGTTTGTGATTAAGTAGTCTTTGTCGACCAGAGGAATCCTATCAAGGTCGACAGGAGGCGGGAAAAAAGGATTCTCCTCACCTTCTATTCTCTTTGACTTTGGCACCATCACTGTAAAAATACCTGCAAATAAAACAAAGGTTAGTAGGGACGACTGTAACGGAGAGGAAAACGGGGAAAATTATCTAGTGCGACGACTGGGTAAATGGTGAGGGAATGAAGGGTGAGGGTAATTTTGAGAAAATGGATATTCATTGGGCGCGGGAGATAGGTCAGCTGGTTAACGGATAAGTTAGCCAGTAATAAATGACCAACGGGTCATTTAGAACGTGATATGGCAGGTGACAATGACTGAATCATATGGTTGAGTGACGTGGAGGGTATTGATTGGGGGAAAAGATCATGGCAAAGAGACTTTCCATGGGCGAACGAGGGGGAAAGACTGACAGAGTTATGGGATGTGACTCTTAAGAAAAAGGTGGATAATGACATCCTGAGGTGACGAGGTATGTCAGACAGTAAAAGGTGGAGGGATTTGGAACCAATGGATTCATGCCGCGTATAGATAGGGGGCCCGCCAAAGAAAAATTCCATTTCGGACCCCCCCCCCCCCCCGTTAAAGGCAAATTGACTAAGGGGGTCCGAAAAACACCATGAGCCGTTGATTTGCGCACTTCCTTCTCAATCACAGATCTATGTGCGATCTTTAAAACACATTATGGACCCCCTCCCCTCCGTTAAAAGAAGAATGGATGAGGGGGTCCAGAATCCAATATAGACCGTAGATCTAGGCACTGAAGCTTGAGCCATCCAGATGTGCGCATATATTATTTCCGATTCCAGACCCCCCCCCCCCCACCGTTAAAGGTAGAATGGTCGAGGGGGTCCAGAAATATTTGTCCACTATAGATCTGGGCATGAACATATGAGTCGTTCATACATGAGTTGTGCATAAATGTGAGCGCGAAAGAATATGCACCCAGAAAAAATTAGGATAAGTGCATATCGTGGGTTTTCCCAAGCTTTTCCATGTTTCTATCACCAAGGGGTTAGACAACAAACCTTTTAATTCTCAAAGACATGGTTCAACATTGATCATCGAGCCAGTTTTATTGAAATAAAGAAAACTACCCTATGTTCTAACCTAATTACCTATGACAATTAGCCCAGATTAAACTATTGGACTAAGAAATTACTCTATCCTGGGGCTATCTGACCAAGATTAGGCAGTCTAGCCAGATTTATTCACTAACTAACCTAGATAACTTGGCTAAGATTAAACAGTTTAGCCAAGCTTATTCACTACTCCTATCAACATCAATTTAAAAGAACTTGGCCACGCTTGAAAGGTATGGACCAAGTCATTGTTATTGCATGGGGCTCTATTGAATTTCTTTTATGCCCTCTTTTATTCATTTTCTTTCTTTTTCTTTTCTTTTTCTTTTTTCTTTTCCTTTTCTTTTGTTTTTGTTTTTCTTTCTTTTTCCTTAAATTATTTGCAGAATGAAAAATCATTTGACAAGCAAAAACACTAAAGAGATAACATTTCAGTCACCAGTTGATCCTATAAACTATAGGGTTATAACACTTTCAATGAAGATAAAAACAAAGATGGCAAGAAAGTGTTTATCAAATGAAAACAAGCAATAGCTTTCGAATCAACAAGACATCCTACAAATGTAAAATAATCCAAAACTTCACTCAGATTAAAGACTTTTAATCAATCAAGAACTCAGATCTACAATCAAAGATTATATCCTTGTTGATAAAAATCAAGAAGAAAAAGCCTACAAAATGATAACGAAGGGTTCACAATCTTTGAAAACCAATCAAAAGAAAGTCTTACACACAACAATCAATCAAATATTGACCTCAAAAGGACCTCAAAAAGTGTCTCCCAGATGATCAAAGCAAATTTGGGCAGAAAAAGACAACAAGACCCAATCCAAAAAATTCTACAGACACTGTCACAGGCCAACAGTAGGTTACAGTGTAGAAATCAATAGTTTTTGTAGGATAGTAATGGGTAGGGTGCGAAAATTTCACACTGGTATAAATAGCTAGGGTGCGGAAAGCTAAGGTTTCAACAAACTGTATATAAAACACGATGTGGAAATGTCTGTAAACAAAAGAAAATTGGAAAGAGGGTAACGAATCTAAGTAAACTTTCAGGTCGGGAGAATCTAGATTGATCCCTTACATACTCGTAGACTGAAACAGAATGAAAAAATATAGGCTAAGGGAACATGGACAACAAAAAACCAAAAACAGGTCGTATCCCCAGTGGAGTCGCCAATTTTTTTATTGGATATATCGGTAAATGCAAACATAAACTGATCTCCCTAGATCCACCTAGATCTAGAACAAAACAAGACAAGACATGGCACTTTCCCTAAGCTCTAATCATTGAATCTATTTTCAAAGAAAGGATGAGTAACATACCTTTGAATATCGCTTCCTTATGACTTTTTTGTCCCTGCTTCGCTCCAGTGCTCTCGTGCTATTGATCATGCAATGAAACACAAACCATCCAAAGTGAAAGCAATAATAGTATATTCAATGAATATTTATACATGTCATCAAGGAATCATGTAATAAAATGAGAATGATTTTATGTGAAAGAAATATACCACTGTATTATATTAAGAGAAAGTGGAAGATACAACCAAACAACCTTGATGTCGCTAAGTTCCCTTTCGGTGGCCCTTTTCTCCAACATGCACTTTCTCCAAGTTCTAATCCAGGTGGATATTGGTGGCCACCCGCCTATTCCACTTGGACCCACGCCAGTGTTTCTTTCAGTTTTTCAATTTCCTTAATTGTAGCACAATTTACTATTTTTAGCAGCTCTTCGAGTCTTGAACTTTTGGAGCTGTTTTGAGGCCCTAAACAATGTTTTTTGGGCATGAATGATTCAGCAAATATGAGTCTGTTTTGGACTCGATATTCATTGTCAGTAGTGTATTCCTCGAATAGATCTTTCTAACGATGTATCATGTGAATCAAATAGAGATAGTATGCCAAAGTTACGACCCCAGGAAATTGATGTACCAATTTTCCCCAACAGGGCCCATATTCTGGTGTTTCATCTCCTTGGGTTAGGTTTTTGGATGTTTAGGGTTTTCCATTGTTTCTCATTAATATATAGGCCTATGAGCCTCATTGTAACAAGAAGTTCAGAGGCCAGTAGTTGCCACATCTCTTCTCAGAGATAAGCTACCAGCGCCCTAGCTAGTTTATTTCCATTCTGTCTGTAAGCATTTTTCAGTCATTTGTTATTAATGAAATGAAGTCTTATTTCCACTGCATCTCTACGTTTATGTGTATTTATGTATTTCATTGTGTTCCTGCATAAATATGGATTAGTGGTATCAAAGTGGTCTGCTCGTTCTCGATCTTTCTTTGCATGTCCCCAACAAGGTCGAGGTATAAGCAATTGGGGCTCGATCTGGTTGAACCTTTGCAAGATCAGTCTTGCAAAACCCGATGATCGCCCATGGGGGAAGAAAAGAAATATGAGGGAGTACGAGATCCTATCAAAATGTTGCTCGAGGAGGCCCTTGAGAAACAAAGGAAAACAATGATGGAAAACTTTGCCCAGATTCTTCAATGGATTCCCACTAGCAGCGCATCAACATCCAACAGCCACTCTAGAGGCGCCACTCCTTTTAAGGTACAAGTAAAATTTGACATTCCCATATTTGAGGGCCAAATAGATGAAAATGTCATAGATAGATGGTTGAATCTGTTAGAAGGATATTTCTCGTTTCATGAATTTTCTGACCGAGAAAGGATTATTTTCGCACTCCTCAAAGCTGGCCCCCATGTCAAGGACTGGTGGGAAACCTACTCAGAGAAACAGGGCGAGGGGGAACCCTCTCTGTTCTCGGCCACACCCACTTGGAATTCTTTCCGAGAGGCCATCAAGGAACAATATTATCTTGTGGGGATCTATGAGGACAAATCCATACAATGGACTACGCTACGGAAACAAAGGGACCAAGATATCCATGAGATGACGAATCTGTTTCATACCCTATGCACAAAGTTGGGTATCAAAGATTCAGAGAAACATTTGGTGTTAAAGTACTACAGTTGTCTACACAGATACATTCAGGAGGAAATGGAGTTCCTCGACATCTCCTCGCTTGGTGTGGCGTACCGATATGCTGCCAAGATTGAGCAGAAGTTTAAACAGAAAAATCGAGACTTTGGGTCTGCGAATCAAAAGCAAGGGAAAGCTACCCCCAAACCATAGAACAAAGAACCAAGCCAAGGCAGAGCGGCCCAGGATAAACCACCAAAGCCACAATCAAAGAACAACACCATGAAGCCAAAAAAGGACACGAGGAGGTGGTGTGAGTTCCATAAGAGCTCCACTCACAACACAAGTGAGTGTCGGGCCAAGCAGTCACTGGTAGCCAAGTTGAAGGCTTCTGAATCGGATGCATGCTCTGAATCTAAATTAGAACCCGAAAAGGGGAATGATAGGGGGAAGCATATTATTGATGTGAATCCCAATGCCACCATTTCCACCATGAAGATCCAGAAGGAGGAACCAGAAGATCCATAGGAGGCAGAGCGTCTCTTCCATTCCAAGATGTGGGTAAAGGGTTCCCCGTTGCAGTTCATTGTCAATAGCGGGAGCCAAAAGAACCTCATCTCGATATAGGTCTTGAAGTGGCTGGGCTTGCCGACCACAGCACACCCACAACCATACACCATCTGGTGGTTGCACCAAGGACAGGACCTTCGCGTCAGCCAACAATGTCACCTTCCCTACAACATCAAGCCCTTCATGGATGAGGTATTATGTGACATTGCTCCTCTTGATGTTTCGGATGTATTATTAGGCCAACTGTACTTATGGAAGAGACATGCTATGTATGAATCCAGGCCTCGTGTTGTTATTATCACCTTGGGAAATAAGATGTACAGGATACCAGAGATAGCGCTGCCTACCACCATCTCTTTGGTTACTGCAAAACAATGTAGTAAACTCATTTCCAAAACTAGGAAATTTGTTTTCATGATGATCCGCCCTCAGGGAAAGAGTAAGACTGTGGCCATGACCCCCAGACAGGGCCCCGCTGCATGAAAACAATAGATGGATAAGGTCATGGAGGAGAACGAGGACATCTTCACCTCCCCCACAGGGGTGCCTCTACACTGCCAGGTCAAACACCCCATCAATCTGACCCTAGGTGCACCGCTGCCCAATGGACCCATCTATTGGCACTCTATTTTGGAGAATGACAAAATCAAGAGGTAGATTCAAGAAATGTTGCAGAAAGGTCACATCCGGCTGAGTTCATCACCCTGTGGGAGCCCGATCGTGTTGGTGCAAGAAGAAGGATGGGACTTGGAGACTTTGCATTGATCATCAGGCACTGAACAAGATCACTGTTCAGAATAGGTACCCGATCCCATAGATTGATGACCTTCTGGACCAACTTAAGGGGGTGAAATATTTCAGCAAGATCGACTTGAAGTCGGGGTATCACCAAGTACCAATCGAACCCTATGATGTGTGGAAGACTGCCTTCAAATCCAAGGAGGGCATTTTTGAATAGTTGGTCATGCCATTCGGGTTGACGAATGCCCCTGCAACCTTCATGAGGCTAATGGACGACATCCTACAACCATTCACAAACTCATTTGTAGTGGTGTACTTGGATGACATTTTGATCTTCATCCAGACTTGGGAAGAGCACCTCCACCACATCCGACAGGTCCTCCAAACACTGCGACAACACAAGTTGTGTGCCAATTTGGAGAAATGTACTTTTGGCATGACCCAGGTTCAGTATTTGGGATACATTATTGATGAGAAAGGGGTGCATGTGGATCCAGCAAAGATCCAAGTCATTCGATATTGGCCAGCCCCAACCACCCTAACAAAGCTCCACAACTTTTTAGGTCTTGTCAATTTCTTCCGTAGGTTTGCATTGGTATTCTCTCATATCACTTGGCCCTTGAGTCAAGTCATCAAGGGAGGAGCTAAAGCAAAATTATTTTGGTCTGAATCTCAACAGAAAGCATTCAAGGAGTTGAAGCATCGCCTCTACTCTGCACCAGTGCTCACATTACCAGACTTGCAACAACCATTTGAGATCGAGACAGATGCCTCTAACTATGCCATTGGGGCAGTCCTTACTCAACATGGGCATCCAGTGGCATATCACAGTGAGACACTTCCTGACACAGTCCGGAAGTATCCCACTTATGACAAAGAAATGTATTCCATTGTGCAGGCTTTTCGGCAATGGAAGAATTACATTTTGGGAAAGGAAACGGTCATCCACATGGACCACCAACCCTTCTAGTTCATACAGACACAAGGGAAGTTGCAGAACGATTTCCATCAGAAGTGGTCCACATACCTACAACAGTTTCATTTGAACATTAAGTACAAGAAAGGAAACACCAATAATGTTGCAGACTGCCTCATTCGACCACCCATCATGGCGCTAACCACTGTGCTCAACTCTTATGGGAACGAGACTTCCGATTGGCCGCTTCTCTACACATGTGATCTAGAATTTGGCCACACATACAATACACTCTTGGAGGGTAAGAAAGTTCCCAATTTTCACTTCCAGGATTCCCTACTTTATCACTTGGGACACCTTTGTGTTCCTTCAAGCAAGCATGCCAAGATGATTTGGGAGGTGCACTACAGTCGGTTCATTGGGCATTTTAGGGTCGAGAAAACCATGGCAATACTGCAAAAGTATTTCTATTGGTCGAACCTTCGACAGGATGTCGGGAAGTACATCAAGTCTTGTACTGCTTGCGCCATTACTAAACCAACCATCAAGAAGCAAGGCCTCTATACTCCACTTCCTACTCCCAGTCGACCTTGGGAATCCATCTCTATGGATTACATGTCGGGCCTTCCTTCTACTAAGCATGGAAATGACTGTG
>JZKD02S1593784.1:0-10113 GCA_000966675.3 Picea glauca
TTTCAAATAGAGTAGTTTTTACCATCCAACTTGATGTCTAAGGTGTGCTTGAAGATACCAACACCATTCTCCTCCTCACTTAACAATGTCCATACAATCACAAGAAATTCCCTCAGAATCAGACTCATCTCTAAATCACATTGAAGACACATTAAATATCAACTACAACTTCTTCATAATTGAACATGGCCCTAAGACCATGTTGGAAAGGAGGGGACACTAACTATATGGTAGCATACAAGATGTAAGTCTGCACAACTTCACTCCTTTCTTGGGCAAATGCTTACCATGTGCTACACACTTTGATAAATACACCTGATCTTTATATTTTATCAACTCTGATACCAATGTATTTTCAAGTTGCATACCTTTGTTCTACAATGTACAAATGTAACTGTGAATGTGCCAAACACAACAAAAAAATCTTCCTTTTGCAAAAGATGTGGATTGCTTCAATGTGCAATACTAGGATACAAACAACACCCTTGAGAATGTTTAAAAAATCGTTGCAACTAGGTTAATAAATATCTCATATGCTAACACAATTTAAAATGAACTTTAAAGAAATGGTTATACAAATGTATCATTCATAATAGTAGAAACTCATAAGATAAGATAGATAAGATGATTTATTAATGTCCACAAATGACCAAAAAATAGGTCAATGAGACTATATATTACAATTAGTGGCCACTAAGTAGTGGGGGTACCTATAACATTCCTAGAGATAAAACATTATCAAAATAGTTATAAAATACATTTAAATAAAGATAAATGCAAGAGACAGGAAATCCCTATAAGGTAGTAAGAGATAGGCATATCCTAGCTCCACATCAACATCATAAATGGAAATAAAAGTAGACAAAGACTTTTGGAGAAGAGGTCTCCTTGTCCTCATCAATCATTGTAAAACAACCATGGTAAACCTTAACAATGTCATCCAAAGAGCGCCTTAAGTTGAGGACCCTAGATTTACAATCCTTGAAGGAGTTGTAGAGAACGAAGAGAAAAGAGAACAATGACAAGCTATGTATTTCTTAACATTTGAGCCCAAGGGGAAAAAACTCATGATGGTCAAGTTGCTCACATTGACTATGGAGGACATACACCATAGTGAGTGGGTCTGACTCTAATTTCTTGTAAAAGTGGCACTTCTTTTAGTCACGCAAGAGGAAGTTTGTTGTCTCATAGATCCACCACCATCCAACTCACAAATGGGGGAGTCATCCTCACATTTATTTCCCCCACCAATATAGATAGGTGGAAAGGATGATGTAGTGAACCTAAAGAAATTGGAGAATGTTCAAAAAATCCAAATCCCATTAACTAAAACACTACAACATGCATAGTGGTGTTGTGTCAAGTAGAATAATTCCTCTTGGGAATCAATCTCAATTGCTTTACTCATAGTGTTAAGGTCACCACATAATATATCTCCTTTAGTAGGTAGTTTGTTAATACATCAAAATGATAGGCTCTAGAAACCTAACACTTACTCTCAACCTAATCAATGTATCTAACCTTATATCATGCTGCACAAATGTGAATATATAGGTATTACAGTGATCGAGTTTAATTTTCAAACCATAACTACCTCAATGATTTCTTTATTAAGTTTTACAAGATCAAGAGTGATGTGGCTTGCTCCTAGATCTTCGAGTATCAATTTTTGCTCTATACACGAATTTATATGTACAAATCATGCTCTTGATTATCAATACATGCTTGACTTTCAAGATAATGATGTGGCAAGGTCCATGCTCCTATATAATTGGTTTTCTTTAGTATGATGCAACAAACCTTTGTGCCAACAATTTCATCGATCCTCACACGTTCAACAATACTACACACAAATTTTCCATTTACATTACTAAAAATGTTTATAATTATTGTTATATTTAATAACCCCTTTGAAATGCAATCTACCATTTACAAACCTTAAGATATTATGTATACTTCAACAAAATTTGATAAATACTAAGACTAAAATGTGTAATGTGTATTACATGATAAAATATTCCATTACAATCTCCCAAAAGTACAGTTAACATGGAAACAAATTGAAAACTAATAAGAGAACTTGAAAGGTAAGAAACACTTTGTTAATAGAGGATAATATATTGAAGAGAATGGAGGGAGGAAATACACTTGCAACATCCCAAGTAATGCATGCTTTTCAAAGACAACAAAGAACGCATAAGTCAAATGAAGGTTGATGAAAAGAGAAGAGGGATATGTGATGTGCCAGAACCAAAAGAGGAAGGGGTTAAAAGAAATGTTTGGTATTTGTTTTGGGTGTAGCTATAAAATAATCTCAAAGTTTAAAAAGAAGTGAATATGTTAGAAAGTGGTTGATGCCTCTTAAGTAAGAAAGTAAAGAAGCTCTTAAATATAGAAAAAAAGATGTGAATATGTTAGAAAGTGGTTGATGCCTCTTAAGTAAGAAAGTAAATAAGCTCTTAAATATAGAAATTGAAAGTAAATAAAAGCATCTTAAGTAAGAAAGTAAATAAGCTCTTAAATATAGAAATTGAAAGTAAATAAAAACAAATGTAGAATTTGTCATACCAATAAGTAATTTTTTCCATAAAAATATTAAAATAAAAATATATAAAATTAGTCACATCAAAATATTGAAAATTAAATTAAAAAAATGTAGAATTTTTCATATCAATAAGTATTTTTTTTCATAAAAATATATAAAATTAATCACATCAAAATCAAAACATCACATAGGAAGTAATAACAATATTTTTTTTGTTTTTTAATGATTTTTTTTTATTGCATGTGAAAGTTGTCAATGACACTTTTAGAAATTTCATATTAAATGCTTTTAATTTTCTTTTACATGTTTTAAAAATAAAATTACACTCTCAAGATTTATATGTACCATATATAATCTCTTTGACTAATTGAAAAATGGAATGAATAAAATTTAAAAATTCTGAAATTATTTTTATCAATTTAATAATCTGTTTTTTTGAAAACATTGAAAAACTTCATAAAAATTTATAGCATGAAATTGAACTATTGCAAAGTCAAACCACTTTGACTTGCAAATGAAAAGTATACATTTGTGTAGAAATCAAATTTTATTATGAATTGGGGTTGAACAGACAATCCACTATAGTTTGTCCCATTTGGATCTTAATGTGAACAAATTTTGTAATCTCCTTTTCCTCCTTGGGGTTAGCTAATCAATGCCACCTCCTCTTGGAAGGATGTGCAACTCATTTTCTCATCAACATTTGAAGTATTGTCCACCCTTTGTTTAAAATATACAAACAACATATATTTGTTCTTTCTCTTCTTCTATAATTCCTTGGGGCATTTCTCAAGGTGTAATTTCTAGCACTCTTCCTTGGTGTGTCCTTTTTTTATCACAAGGCTTGTGATAATTGGTGGGAGGTCATGTTTCTTGTGTGTCTGTTGCAATATTCTTGGTGTCCCACTTCTTCTTATTCTTCCCTTTCTTTCGCTACTCTTGTTGTTCCATTTTCTTGTGCACTTTGAACTACTATTTCCATTTGTCCCCTTCAAGGTAATACCTTGGACACTTGCTTCATAAATGGATTTGGGCTTAAAGAGAGAATCTGATGCAGGAGCATCGCCAACTCATCAAGCGAGCCAACGCGGAAGCGGAGGACAGCTGGATAAGCCAACACCAAATTTTTGAAAATACTTTGGGATTGTTGCGCAAGTCTTTAATGAAGCCATTTAAGATAAGGCGCACTTGTATATTGCAATGGACCTTGAGCCTTTAAGCTCTCGTCCTTAGGTAGATAGTCGACATTTAATATAGTTAATGCTGGTAGATAGGGTTTTAATTCTAGATTTGATATTTTTAGAGTCCAAGAGGGAAAACGGATATAGACACCCTCCTTTGTACATTATAACATTAAGCAGCATTAGCATTGTTCAGGAGCAGAAGAGCAAGCAGAGAACTGTGTGTGAAGAACACCCATGTACATGCATTTGAATTAATAGAAGAAAGCTTTGATTCAGATTCATGAGGATTCCTACAAGGAGTGCAGTCGAATTTGTCCGCAAGGAGTGCGTTGACTGAAGGGTTCAATTAGAGATAACCTTTGTTGCCATTCATCTCAGGAGTGCAATAGCACAGTGCTGTGCAAGGAGTGCGCAGGCCAGGGAGAAGCCTCAGAGTTGCGATTCTGAGCAGAGTATCGGAAGACTGCTGCTGCTGGAGTGCGCAGAGTCGAGTGTCTTCCACACTTAAGCATTGTTGAATATTTTCCACAAAGAGTGCGTGCAAAGAAATCTTCTTTCTAAGAAGACTGAGAAGCAGAAGAAAAGCTCAGGAGGAGAAAAGGCCTTCAAAACTATTGAAGGGATGCATAAGAGGTTTTCGTGCCAAGAAATTCTCAAGGGAGAAAGAATCGACGGTCGATATTCGTGGAGGGAATTCGCGAAAGATCAACAGTCGTCAGATCTAACGGAAGTTGCGCCAGGGTTAAATCCTAGTGTGTAGGGGTTGAAGTCCTGCGAGGTCATCGGGATATCGAAGGCATCGGGGATTCAGAAGTGGAAAGGTTCGAGACCTCTCGAGTCTCGAAACACCGACGGAATTGTAGTTGTTGATCCCAGAGCAAGGCACGTGTCAAAGGATCCAAAGGAGTCGGAGTTCTAGCATCGGAGTTTTCGAAGGCAGAGAACTCTTTCACGTTGAAATCGCGATTTGCGATACCCGATAGGGCGACGAGGTAGTGGTGACGTGGAGGAGTAATCTCTCACGTGCATCGGGGATCAGTATATCGGGATTCTCGGTGATGAGAAAACCATTGCAAGAGAAGTCGTGAAACTCCGAAACGCGACGGCCACACAGTCATAGTGCTACAGTGAAGGACAGGTGGCGTCGAGAATTTGTGAGTCTTGAAATTCTTGGTATCCGGATTCGCGAACTCGCGAACTTCGATACACACGAGGGAGGACAGGTGTCAAAGGGTCAACCCTCGCAGGAGTCAACGCCAAGTGGCATCGGGGATCGGAGAATCGAAGATCCCAAGAACGTAAGTTCTACACACTCCAATCCCACGAAGTCCGAAACTCCGACAGGGGAAAGGACCGTGGTCTCATGGACTAGCAGGTCGCATGAGAAAGGAGTTAGTCGGAGGGTGCTAAGGAGTGGAGAGAGGTACCATCGGGGATCGGGAGTCGGGGATCCATGAGGGCAGTGGATCACGATCTCGTAAGTGCCAATTTATCGACAGGGGAAATCCCGATAGGAGTGGGAAAAGACATTGGTATTGAACCACATCGGGTTTTGGGGAATTCAGAGACCCGAATCTGTGTCTGTAGGATTCGTGATCTCGTGAAGTCCGATTTCTCGATAGAACAAAGGGAGATCATAAAGAGAACTCTGTGGGTATTGAGAGGTCCCGATAAGGGATTGGAAGAGATTTTTCAGTTCTTCGGGCCAAGGGAAGAGAAGGTCCTGTGAGAGCAGCGTACCTGAGGGTGCGCCTGCATAAGAATCAATTTCCTTTGAAATGGACAGTGCAAGAACCCCAAGTATTTCATTTACATCTCTGGGATTTTGAGAGATACTCCCAATTGAATGCCTCTCTTCATGAACTCGATGGTGAACTCTTGGGGGATTGTATCAACCTTTGCCTAAAATAATGCCATACAATTTTCTAATCCTCTTGTATAACTAATAGGGTAGAACTGAGCTTTAATAATTTCGTTGAACAATTTCTAATCTATTACTAGTGGTTCATTTTCAAGACTTCTCCCGACAACATCGTTTTCCCACCATGCCAAGGCATGGCCTTCAAGCTTCAACTAGGGAAATACAATTCTCCGCTTTATGTTGACTTCATGTGCATTGATGTACATCTCCATGTCCTGTAACCATTGGTTCAATTTGATGACATCAAATTTTCTTCCATATGTTTTGATTTCCATCTTCACCTCTACATGAAAAGGTACTTGAGTTTTGTTATGGATGAATTATCCCATCTTTGTCTCTAGTTTTCTTTTATTTCCATTAGAATTTGACTCCTCACTTGAGTTTGTGCCAACAACTTTACGTGATTGTTTCTCTTTCCCCTTCTCTTGTAACCACTAAACAAACAAACTTATCATCTCCACCACTTGGTTTACCAAGCGAAGTATCTACAACTCAACTTTACCACTCTCCAGAGGATCATTCATTATCTGGTTTGAGCATTGTTTCCCCTTCTTCTTTTGCCAATATTGAGGTCAATAACAATCAACTCTATGCCTTCTATCAACTTCTTCAATTGAATGAGCATCCATCATGTGCTTCTCTCCAAGGAAATACTTGTTTTTCTCTAATACCAATATAATTTGTAAATGGTAGGCATGCGTTTCATCCATAGCACCAACACAGATCCTTTGTCGAATTAAAACACGTTGGCGTCTTCAAAATTTAATGTCAAAATAAGATTCATATCCCTAGGTACCATCTAGTTTACTCTCCCCACCCAAGTTCAAATCCTAGTTTGTGGCATGTTGCTCTTAACGAGTCAATTGTTGATGAGATATATATCATATATTCATGAGTTGTTGACCTACTTTATGACATGTTTCTATTATATATGATCAAATTATGTTTTCATGGATTGGGATAGGTGAAAATGATGTAATATAGAAGCAATTAACAACACTTCAAAATATCATTGAAAGCTACAAAGATTACAAGGAAATGCAATACCTAAGCTATGTGATAGGGGATGAAGCAAGGGAGAGGAAAGAATACTTGGGAGATAATAATTGCAACACAATTTAAGCACTTACACTTTCATGACTTAATTTTTTAGATCATGGACAACATGGAGAAACTTTGATCTTATTATTGTCATAATCAAAACCTATGCAACATTGTTATATGATAAAAACAAACTTGAGAGTGTTTTTGGATACAAATTGTGTACCTTGTTTTTTAAACATCCAATGTTTCGGGTGGACACTCCACCCGTCATTAGGGACAATTGAAAAGCTAAAAAGTAGGAAAAAGAGTGTCACAATAAGTATTAAATAGGAAGGAGTAAAGATGACCGTTGAGATAATAAAAATGAAAATAATCGAGATGTTCGTTTACATTCTCAACGAACATCTCGATTATTTTCATTTTTCTTATCTCAATGGTCATATTTAATCCCTCCTATTTAATACTTATTGTGAAACTCTTTTTCCCACTTCATATTTTTGGTTGTCCTTGATGATGGGTCGAGTGTCCACCCAAAATGTTGGACGTTTCAAAAACCAGGTACACATTTTGTATCCAGAAACACTCTCAACATTATGTTTAACTGTGAAAACATACATTTGCAGAAAAAAAAATAAAAAAAAATTGTATGCTTGATGAGTGGCATATCAACCTTCTTTAAATAATAAGTGATAAGGGGGATAAAATTAGAAAAATAAGTTAAACAAAATAAGTAAATAGGATGACAAATAAGAAAACAAAAAAAACTCAACACAATGTAAAACGAAAATAAAAATCAAAGTAATGGGAAAAATTGTTTATTCTTCTTTTTTTGTGTGTAAATGACTTATCTGGGGTCAAAGTAAAATCCCATGTTTGATCCATTTACTATATAAAAAAAATCCTCTCATATCATCCTTCAAGCGATGAGCATTATTTCCAAGATTGTAAGCTATTGTGAAAGGTTTACCCTAGGTACCATCCTCAAAATGAGGGGAAGTTCCAAATGGTTTCCTTGAAAAAAGAATTAGGTAGNCACTTTGTGACATGCTACTTTTAGTGAGTCGATTATTGATGAGATATATAAGATCTATTCATAAGTTGTTGATCTACTCTATGACATGTTGCTCTTATATATGTTCAAATTATATTTTCATAGATTGGAATAGATGAAAATGACTTAATATAGAAGCATTGAACTTTGATCTTATTGTTGTCATAACCATAACCTGCACAATATGACTAGTTAATAAAAAAATATATATTTGTATCCATGATGAGTGGCACATCAACCTTCTTGAAATCATATGGGATAAGGGAAATGGAATTAACGAAACAATATCTAAACAAAACAAGTAAATAGGATGACATATAACAAACCAACAAAAAATTAACATAGTATAAAATGAAAACATAAATCAAAGTAACAAACAAATTGTGTGTGTGTGTGTGTTTGATGACTTATCCATAGTCAAAGAAAGGATTTATGTTTGATACATTGACTATATGAAAAAAATATATCCTATCATCTTTCAAGCGATGAGCATTGTTTCCAAGATCATAAGCTATGGTAAAATGTCTAAGACATAATTTCTTAAATTTTGTGTGCTTTTTAGTGTCTCTGTGTGTGGAATCTCACAATGAAATAGATGAGAATTGTTTCCAAGATCATAAGCTATGGTAAAATGTCTAATACATAATTTCTTAAATTTTGTGTGTTTTTCAGTGTCTTTGTGTGTGGAATCTCACAATGAAATACATTGTCCAACACAAAATGGATTAATTTTGAATTTTTATCCAAATACATTTGGACAAAGTTTTTTCTTTTCTCGTTTTTCTTGAAAAACAAAGTTTCTTTGTTCGTCCAAGGAAATCATAGCATCATGTTTATGATGAACATCTAAATATTCTATTTGGAAAACCAAACTTAAAGAAACAATATCTAATTCAATAGGTAATATGGCTTTCTGTACATGAATTAATTGGAAATGGGTTTCACTTATGCTAGTCTCTATAGTGGTTCTATTAGCCCATAAAGCAAAAGTTAATTAGATATTCCATTTGTGAGGATTTTCACTAATATTTTTCATAATAAATTTGACCATATTTTTATTTGTAGATTCAATGGAAAGGTAAGAAGACTTGAGAAATAATCATTAAAACACAAGTTCAACACTTACACTCTTATGAATCAATTTTTCAGATCATGGACAACACGAATAAACTCCAATCTTATTGTTGTCGTAATCATAATATGTGCAACATTGCAAGTTAATAAAAACAAACTTATTTGTGTGTGTGTTGAGTGGTAGATCGACCTCTTTGAAATCATGTGTGTGTACATATAATATATTACACACACAAACATATGAATATTATATATTTATAGACACACACACACACACATAATATATAAACATATGTCTACATATACATGCACATACATTTGTCAATTGGTGTAACTTGAGTGCTTGAGATGGAAAGTTGTTTGCTCCCCTGTTTGGGTTCAAACCCCACTTTGTGACATGTTTTCTCTTTGCGAGTCAATTTTTTTTTAGATGTTGATATATCCTTGAGACCTGAGGAACCTAGTTTACCCTAAGTGTCATCATTGGAATGAGGGGAAGTTCCTAGTGAGTTTCCCCGAGAAGGAAATGCATTACGTGGAGGGAAAACACACACACACACACACACACACACACACACACACACACACACACAAATGTGTGTGTGTGTGTGTGTGTGCACATATTCTAATTGGGTGTAGCTCAAGTGGTTGTGAGGAATAATTTTTACCCTCCCCACTCAAGTTTAGATCCCATTTTGTGATATGTTGCCCTTAATGAGTCAATTGTTGATGAGCTATATATCATCTATTCATGAGTTGTAAACCTACTTTGTGACATGTTTCTCTTATATATAATCAAATTATGTTTCCATGAATTAGGATATGTTCAAAAGATGCAATATAGAAGCAACAAATTGTTGAAATAATGTAACTGCAAAGAGTATTCTTATTATTATTGATATATTATTTATAGGATTAATCCCCATTGTGGATTAATCATGTCGGTAATTGTATTAGGACCAAATCCACTTTTGCGGGTTGGTCAATAGACAATTATAATAGGCATAATAAGAAGTCGGCCCCAATAGTTAATAAGAAGACCTAGAAATATAATAAAGGTGGGGTTACCCACCCAGATTAAGAAGTTGGCCCTGCCAGTGAAAAGACACTTCACACATGCCAGAACTTGTATAAATAAAGGAGGCTAGCACCTCATTTGAACACAACTCACTTGCTCAGTTTGAGAGACAAGTTCTAATCTGTTACCGACAAAGGAGAGAGGGAGAAGAGTGGCTCATCTTTTGGAGAGGACTATTTGTATTTGTTTGAGTTATCTCTTGACATTGTATTGGCA
>JZKD02S1593785.1:0-10113 GCA_000966675.3 Picea glauca
TACATCCAACCACCACCTATGTATGGTACATCACAATATTCACCGATATATGGAGGGCCATAGTATTACCCTCATCCTCTTTACCAACAACCATATCCTATTTCTCACCCTCCACCCATGAATGGACCCTTTCCAGCACCCATCATGCATACGGATTTTCAACCAATTTCAGGTTACCCCTCTACCTCAACATATATCCTAGGCACAAGAGCTTCACCTTCCTATTCACCCTACGGATCATTACCACAAAACAATCCATATTTTCCATTTCTTGGTCCTCCCCAACCAATTTCTACTCCATAGGGACAACCACACACTAGTGTTAACTTTGTTCATCCCTCTCCCATTTAGAAATTTCATACTTTTGAACATTTGAATACAAAAAATATAGCCCATCAGCCGAAAAATGCCAAAAAGAAAGGGAAAAATTGAAACAATAATAACCCAGGACCAACAGGAAATAACCCCCAACAAAATCAACCTACTGGGGGAAACCAATATTAGGGTAAATAAAACCCCCAAGGGGAAAATAACAACATACACCAAGGGAGGAACAAAAACAAAAACCTTTGTATTAAGTTCCCGTGCGCTCTGTGCGGTGAGCATGGAAATTAAACTCTTCATTTCCCCCAAATTGTTGACTTCAAATGGATGAAAGACTCCCTGAACATGCCATGTCCTCCAACACCACCTTCTCCTCAACAGGCCCCACAATAGTATTTGCAACAACCACCTTCATCTGTGTTGCAAAACCCTATTCCACACTAAGGTGTGATGAATACCCAACAGGAGGTACATACTGACCCACCACAAATGGGACAGTATCAAAACCTTGGAAATCCAACGGATTGCAATATCCTCCTAACTAGAGAAGAATAAATTCTTCTACAGATGTGTAATCATCAATACAATATGCCCACTGAAGCTACTCCCACCACTTCATAAGAATTTCCAGCTACAATAAAAAACCCTTGATGATTCCACACCCTAACATTGAACCTGCCATTCATATCCCTCACATCTTGTTATGACGAAATGTCAACAACCCTCAAGCTAGGCCGGCACATAATTACAGTATGGTTGATGACTTGGCACATTCTCGTACATCCATGTCAGTATTGGAGGTCCTCCAAACTTGTCCAAATAAACAAAAATCCTTACTTTCTGCTTTGGGGGCGGTCAACCTAGCTAATACTAGACTCATCACATTTGATCTAGATAGTGGGGAACCTCATCTTCCCACTTTGGTAGATTTCCAAATACCAGTCAAGATCTGGAACATTACAGTTCATCGATGTATCATTGATGAAGGTGCATCCACATGCATCATGTCCAAAACTATATGGAAAAAACTCGACTCCCCTGAGCTAGTACCATCCACCATCACTTTAAGACCTTATGATGGTTGACCATCCTCCCCTGAAGGGATCTTTCAAAATGTCCACGTTGAACTCGGGGGAAAAACCATCCTTATTGATATTGAAGTTATCAATGTCCTGCTCGACTATAACATATTGTTTGGAAGTAGCTACATGTACGCTATGAAGGCAGTGGCCTCTTTTGTGTTTCGAACGATGATGTTCCCCCACAACAGGAAAATCATCACCATCAACCAAGTTTCACATTACGAGCCTAAATACTCCTCCAACATTGATAACATACTACATGTTGTCCGCACTTGTTTTGATGCATATCCACTCACGGATATGGGCCCCTGAAGTTTCAAGGACCCATCCTTGTTGGGGGCCTACCATGGAGCACCACCTCTCATACACCCTATTAGCGCTCTGCAAATTTTGTTCGGATGATAGAAAAATGACAAAGGTAATTGTTTCAACCTACTTTAGAGTCGAGCACTAGATTTCTCAACTCAAAGAGGGCTCTCTCGTGTCACTTGGTATATCTTTGGAAATCAGTGGCTATATTTGGTTTTGTTTTGGGGGTTTTTATAAAGTTGTTGGAAAGGAAGGGGAGGGACACTTAGGGCTATGGAGTCAAAAGTAAATAAAAAATGGCAGGCCATTATAAATATCTAGAGGAGAAAGGCTAAATGAGGCAATGAATCTGAGTTGTAAATTAAAATTTTCAAGATGTAAGAGGAAAGGGAGAAACAAGTAACTGCCTCGGAGCATTATTGAAATGAATTCAAAATTATCTAGAAATAAAATCACATAGTTTAAATTGATTAACTCGAGAGCATCATAAGATGAATTCTAGACCTTTGACTCTCCAATTTAAACATAAGAAGATGTAAATGGAATTTTAAAGACATAATAAATACACACTATGAGAGAAAACATAACTCATATCACAGCCATTAGAATATTTTCATAAAGAGTTCAAAACACTTCTGCATTATATATTCAATTTAGCTCCAGGAATTTACAAAATCCTCCTACTACGAGGGCAGGTGCCTCTTTGATCAGTCCTCTTTTCATTTATCTTTGGAATAATATATCTAGATAAATTACATCTGGGATTCAAAATGAACCAACTTCCCCACAGTTCTAAAAATAGACATCAGTTACAAAAAAGGAGTAATGTATAACAATTGTACTCCTATTTTATAGGGAGAGTTATAAACAAAACTTACATATCCAATATTTTCACTTTGAATGCCACATGTTCATATCATTACAAAATTCTCTAAAACATACTTAATTTATCTTGAAAACTATTTCAGATTAGCAATTTCTTCTTTTAAAGTGTCAAGCCAAGCAGGTTGGTTTTCTCCAATGCTCTCAACCATTTCATCTTTAAACTTTGTCTTATGTCGCTTTCTCCGCTTCCTCTTGACAATTTTCATGTAGTGCTCGTCTGTGTATCCGTTGATGATTAAATCCTTCATGATGGTATTTAATCTAACCTCTTTATCTGTTTATGGCTCTTCTGCAAACTTTGTATGAAATTTCGTTGCTAATGTTCGTGCAACCATATTCTCTTTCTTTTTAAATGATGAATTTGTCATATTAGTTGAAAATCCTGGTTCACTAGAAGCCACTTGATCTGTCTTATCCATTTTTCCTATTTTTGAAGAAAACATAAACTTATCTTCCTTAGTTGAATGATTCGACCTGTGATTACCCCGTTTTGAAATAGAACGTTATCACCCAAAACAAAGTAATGTAACCCATGTTTTGAGTGACAATAGTCATTGAGTTCCAATCATGAATTACTGACAAAAGTAATTACAGGTACAATGGTTTTTCACACTCAGACAATCTATTCTGAATGATGATCCTTCGAATCGATTATCTGGCAGCACTCACCTGGCATCGCATGGATGAAACGTACTTGAACAAGTGGTGTGAGGTGATTTGACCGGTCGTTCCTTTCCCCATGAGATCCTTGGATTTGACATATTCAATGATATTAGAGCACGTTACATAAGGGTGTGGTTGAGTGGTTTTATTCTTACCCTCTTTTCCCCTGATATGCATCTAGAGGTGACAGGTAGCTTCGATGCGAAACCGTGGTTTTATTATCGATTCGCTCTCAAGAGTTTAAAATCCGCACTAGTTCTGGGCCCAATGCACTCCATGGCCATTTATTAGTGGTACCCACGATCCATGAATCATTAGATCCTATCGCCCTTAGCCCTACCCGCTATATGTGACCCTGTCTACTAATCTATCACGCTTCTTATACCTATTTAGTGTCCTACCAAATCTCGGGACTGGGATTCCAAGAAATTATTACAGTGATAACATAGGCTCCAACTAGGGATACTACCCTCCCTGCGAGGTATCAAACAATGCGTAGACCTGATTCCTCATCCATGGGTTTCTCCCACAATAGGTGCGTACCTTGTTTTGTCCTGGAAGCTGAATGCCAAATATAAAAAATCTAACTGGGTACTTTATTTGGAAATTTTGAACTTGAAAGTGCTTGATCATCAAGCTTATTCGTGCCTACCTATCCTAACTGCTGAAATGAAAATTCCAATCAAGTGAAATGAAAATGCCAATGTAGCCATGCCATCTTTTTATCCAATGCTTTTTTTCTTTGCATATACTTGTTCCAAAATCTCCTCACCAACAACTCCTTTGGGAAGTCATATATGAATTTGATTTCTAGGATTTCAAAAATATTGGGACTTTTCATCGTTTCTATCAAAACTGCAAAAGGATCTTCCAAAACATGCGCAAAAACATAATCATGTATCATTACTTCCGTTTCTTTATTGTTTTCAAGTGATTTACCCTGTCGATTTTAACCAAGAGGCTGAAAAACCTGTTGAGACTATTGTAAATAACAACCTTCTGAATTGAAAAATAGTCCTAACTGAAATGGAAATTCAGGTATAAATAAATATATGTCTAATACTAACTCTGATTTATCATTTTCTTCATTCCCGAGCTGGCAACCCATCATCAACTATAGATTCTGATTGTAAATATTCTCCATATAGCATGCCATAGGGTCATGAAACACCTGAGAGAAAATTTCTTTTTTACGAGTTAAAATAGAAGGACATGCTTCCTTCATAGGTGTCTGTTGTTCTTTCTATACCTCTTCAATCCTGACAGTATTTTAATATGAAATGGAAACAATAGGTTTTTCTACTTTTCCAAGAGGGGCCTGCCCTCGTAGCAGGAGGATTTTGTAAATTCCTGGAGCTAAATTGAATATATAATGCAGAAGCATTTTGAACTCTTTATGAAAAGATTCTAATGGTTGTGATATGAGTTATGTTTTCTCTCATAGTGTGTATTTATTATGTATTTAAAATTCCATTTACATCTTCTTCTCTTTAAATTGGAGAGTCAAAGGTCTAGAATTCATATTATGATTCTCTTGACTTAAGCAATTTAAACTATGTGATTTTCTTCCTAGCTAATTATGAATTCATTTCAATAATTCTCTGATGTAGTTACTTGTTTCTCCCTTTCCTCTTACATCCTGCAAATTTCAATTTACTACTCAGATTCATTGCCTTAGTTATCCTTTCTCCTCTGGAGAGTTCTAATGACCTTCCATTGTTTATTCACTTTCAACTCCATAGCCCTAAGTGTCGCTCCCCTTCCTTTCCATCAAATATATAAAAAACCCCAAAACAAAACCAAATTTAGCCATTGATTTCCAAAGATATACCAAGTGACACGAGATATCTCTCTCTGAGTTGAGAAAGCTAGTGCCTAGCTATAAAGTAGGTTGAAACAATTACCTCTGTCATTCTTTTATCAGCCGGAAAAAATTTACAGAGTGCTAACATTCTAGCGTCGTTATCAGGGACAAAATTGAAAACTTTTCCCTGGGAAAGAATGACATGGTTGAGTTCTAAGGTCTGAGAGTAGAAAACACTTAGGTATATATTGGTTGTATTCCTGCTCTAGCGACTCCACACATAAAAAATCAGTTTGAAGGTGATTCCACTGGTAGAAGAATCCAAAAATTAATATTTTAACTAACGAATCCACTCTCAATGTTGAATTCATCTTGCCAAATATTATTGACGACTCCACTGTCTGAATATGAGATCCCTGACATAGGTATGAAAAGGAATTATGGAAGAAAACAAGTACTTAAGATTGGATTTTTTCCAAGGCATTTTATTGCTTGTTATAAGTTACTTTTGGTCCTTGCCGGAACATGGTAGACAAAGTTTTCTTCACCTACTGCATGAAAATGATGATCATCATAATCCTAAAATTGCATATCCTCCTCTTAATATTATACAAATATCCCCTCATTTTATCATTGACCTTGATCAAAATATCCCACCTGAACCATATGATAACTACGACCAAGTTGATAAACCTCATGAGACCAAGGTTGATATTTCATCTCTTGTGCTTGGTTCAACACCCTCCAATATCTAGCATAGATATAGAACCTTGAAATTACCCCACATCCTCCATGATTTTCCTCCAAAGTACTATGAGTACCTACCTGTGTTTGACGGGGAACAGGGTACCATCACAGCTGAAAAACACATTCAAGGTATTGAGAATTTTATAAACTTGTTTGAGATTGATCATGATGATGTTTATATGTGGGATTTCTCTCAATCCTTGAAAGGAGATACCAAAGAATGGTTAAAACATTTGCAACCAAGGACAATTGGCCCATGGGAAGAATTGAAGGGTGTTTTTTCAAAGTTCTCAAGTAAGAAGAAATATCTAGACCTACAACTTACGTAATTCTATGCCTTGAAAGGATAAAGAAATCAGACCATTTTTGCATTCAATAGAAGGTTTTCTAGTAATTATTATGATCTTCCCAAAGAAATTCGACCCACTGAATCTGCTGCCATGCTCCAGTATGCCAGTACTCTTCACCCAAATTTGTCTTTGCTCCTGATGGAAAGGAGACATGTGACCTTACAAAAAATGTTCAGTGATGCTTAGGAGGTTCAACACAATATCCTAGCATGTGAAAAAATTCAAAGTGAAAAATTGGGTGTTCCAGGACATAAGGATGAATGTGAACAGAGAACATTTGACTGGAATCTTGAGCATAAAATTGATGATATCATAACTCCTTTTGAAGTTTTGAATGAAATGATTTTGTAGAGGATTATATCCCACTTATTGAAAGGGAAGGTACTTATGCATTTTCTGATCCACCCCATGACGAGCATAACGCTTATTTTTTCATATATTCATTTGAATATGGTCAAGAAGATGAGCTTGCAAATTATTTTGTTGAGGAACAGGTTTATGTCCCAAGTTTTTTTCTTGTTAGACAATGTTGCAGATGTTACTGATTTGCCTATATATGATAAATATGATGATGATTATGATAATGATCTACCAGAGAAGCCAAGTGAATTTCCTCTATCAAGAAATGTCCTTCTCCATCATCATAATGAGGAAAATTGGCTTACATATCACAGTCACAGAGAAGAGGGTATTGAAACAACTAAAGGAAATTATTTTCCTTTATGCTTTTATTCATTTGAATTGCTGAAAGAAAATGATAAGGTCATCATGGAAATAAAGGAGAGTATTTTGATGCCAAATCACACTGATTCACTGAGACAATTTGACAAGAAATTGCAGCCATTGGTCAAAGAGGAATCTGAAAGGGAGTGCGTTCAAAAACCTAAATAAATGGAAAGATGTGCACATGACATAAGTAAAGCAAATGAGGAAGATTTTGAATTAGGTGAAGAAACCCTGCCACTATGTTTTTCTTCTTTCAAAATGCTGAAGAAAAATGTTTATAATGCTTCAAATCAAACGTTCTCCAGACATGATGTTGAATATCCAAGGTACAATGGACTTAAAAATGAAAACCATCTTCCATTGTGTTTTTATTCCTTTGAGATTTTGAAAGAAAATCATGAGGTAACAAAAGAAGAAGGAAAGTATGACTGCAATAGCACTGCTTTACATAAGAAAATGGTTGTTGATGAGGAATATCAACAACCTTCACATGCATTAAAAGATCATGTGGTTGATTACATGGGAGGTTATTTCAGTTCATAATTGTAGCCTGTGCTCAGCTACCAGCCTGAAAATGAAGATGAAGATGATCAAGAAAATGTTGTTAAAGGTCATTTCCTTTCTCCTAAAACTAATGAAGATATGCAACAAAATTTCCAGCAAGGCAACATCTTTCAAAGTTTTCTTTATTCCCTGAATGATGTGATTGTCAAATTTCTAAGTGGCCTAGATAGAGATGAGGATTCTGAAACTGCATATGGGGAAACTTCAAGAAGTGGACAACAAAATAACATAGAGTTTCAGGAAAGCAAAAAAATAGAGTATGCCTCTTTTCAATCAGAAATATAGAGAGAGAATGAGGAAGCAGTTGTTCTATTTGATCCCTCTACAAATCATGGTTTTGACAATTCAACCATGAGCACCCTAGAACGTGAAATAGTTCCCGCTGTTAGCTTTCCTCATTTACAAGAATATTACGAGAAGGAACTTGTTTCACTTCATTCATTTAGAATTCAAAATGATAGTCCTCAAGCAAATTTCCAGAAGATTGATAAAACCAAACCAAAATTGTTTGATAAACAAGAAGTAACCTTGATGTACATAATATGGCTGACACACTTGAAGATGTTCAAGAATGTATGAAGGAGTAATGTATAACAATTGTACTCCTATTTTATAGGGAGGGCTATAAACAAAAATAACATATCCAATATTTTCACTTTGAACGCCACATGTCCATATCATTACAAAATTCTCTAAAACATACTTAATTTATCTTGAAAACTATTTCAGATTAGAAATTTCTTCTTTTAAAGTGTCAAGCCAAGTAGGTTGGTTTTCTCCAATGCTCTCAACCATTTCATCTTTAAACTTTTTCTTATGTTGCTTTCTTCGCTTCCTCTTGACAACTTGCGTGTAGTGCTCATCTATGTATCCTTTGATGATGGGATTTAATTTGACCTCTTTATCTTCTTTTGGCTCTTCTGCAGACTTTGTATCAAATTGCGTTGATAATATTTGTGCAACCAACTTCTCTTTCTTCTTCAATGATGAATTTGTCATATTAGTTGAAAATCCTGGTTCACTGGAAGCCACTTGGTCTGTCTTATCCATTTTTCCCAGTTTTTTAGAAAACATAAACTTATCTTCCTTAGTTGAATGATTCGACCTGTGATTACCCCATTCTGAAATAGAACATTAATCACCCAAAACAAAGTAATGTAACCCATGTCTTGAATGACAGTATTCATTGAGTTCCAATAATGAATTACTGAAAAAAGTACTTACAGGTACAATGATTTATCACACTTGACCAATCTATTCCGAATGATGAACCTTCGAATCAGTTATATGGAGGTGCTCACCTGGCATCACATGGATGAAAACTACTCGAACAAGTGGCATGAGGTGATTTGATCGATCGTCCCTTTCCCCATGCGATCCTTGGATTTGACATATTCAATGATATTAGAACACGTGACATCGGGGCATGGTTGAGTGGTTTTGTGCTTACCTGCTTTTCCCCCCGATATGCATCTGGAGGCGCCGCGTAGCTTCGACGTGAAACCATGGTTTTATTATCAGTCTTCTCTTAAGAGTTTAAAATATGCACTATTTTGGGCCCAATGCACTCCATGATCCATGACCCGTTAGATCCTAACGCCCTCAGATATCAGCTAAATTTAGCCCTACCTGCCAGACGTGACCCTGCCTTCTAATCTATCACGCTTCTTATACCTATTTAGTGTCCTACCAAATCTCAAGACTGGGATTCCAAGAAATTATTATAGTTATAACAAACCCCTCAACACAAGTGTGTGTTGTATATTATAATGGAACTGAAACCAATGATACCATTCCTCCCATTGAGGATTCTCCACCTCTCGACATCCCACTAGTTGAAGAAAGTTTACCTTAGGGACTACTTGAGAACCCTACTACACCAATTATCCCTGATTTAACCCTCCCCCAGAGGAAAATCCAAGTTTGGGGACAATTCCCCAATCCATCACTCAAATCCCCTTCTTCTACCCCCCACCGAGAGTACAAGATTTTCAAGTAGCCACGACTCTTACCCTTCACAACATGGTGCTCTCCATCCCTGTATGGTATCTACACCCATCCGTGATGGTTCCACAACCATCTCTCCCTCCTCAGTTAGAGGGGATCTCAATGCATATTCCAATACTAACTCCGGCCACACCACCCTCACCCCCAATTTCCATCACCACTGCCACAACTAGGGGAAGATGGAAGAAGAAAGATCCAACTGCTCCACTTCCTCCCCAAGTTCAACCTCCTTATGCACTCTGTGAAAGAGAGGGACACCCCACTAATAGATGTCCTTCCCTTCTTGAGTTACGCAATCTGATCCAACTCCCTCAAGAAACCAAATCTCTCGTCGTTCCCCCAAGCACACCTAGTACTACCACAACATCCCCTACTACAGGCAGTAAAGGACTACAAACCAAATTCATGTGTGCCATATGTTCATAGTATGTCCACTACACTCATCATTTCCCTACGCTACCTTAGTTTCGATAGATACTGATGGCGATACACCAAACCTTTCATCAAGATCCCTCTCCACCAACACCTTTGAGTACCCACATCACCAACATCCATTATGTCTCGACCTTAGTCACCGAATGGATGAGATGACCTTACTCTCTTTGTGACTCACTTTCTCATTTCACATACCAATGTCCTTCGATCATTGAAT
>JZKD02S1593786.1:0-10113 GCA_000966675.3 Picea glauca
TGGTGATGATTTAATGTAAAGTTTTATTATCTCTCATATATTCTTGGGTGGAAGGAAGGGGAAAGGATGGAGAGTTAAATTCTCTCTTGATATTGGAGGATTGTATCTTCCTCTTGGAGGTTTTTCCCTCCCTTTACATTTGGAAGCTGTAGCTACCTTTGGAAGTCATTACTTCCCTTGAACAATAGCTATTGATTATTTCTCATATAGTGTGCATGGTGTATTGTGGTGTATTGGTGTAACTCTTATACTATTGTTCATTGCTCATTGGATATAGTTCAATGGTTTAAGTATAAGTTGAAAAAGGTTTTATTTTACTTGATACTGATTCACCCCCCTCTCAGTATCAACACTTGTTTTCCAAGGACAATTAGGCAACATGATGCAATTATGGTAGTGGTGGATAAGTTTAGCAAGGAAGCTCACTTTATTCCCATTAAATCCACTTTCAAATCCATAGATGTTGCTAATAGTTTTATCCAGGAAGTTTTTGGATTGCATTGTTTACCCGTGATCACAATTTCGAAAACAGATGTGAAGTTCACTTCAAAATTTTGGAAAGGATTGTTTGAAGGATTAGGGACATAGTTAGTGTTTATCATGACCTACCATTCTCAAATAGACATTCATAACGAAAGGGTAAATAGAGTTATAGAGTACATGTTGAGGGTGCATGTTATGCATCCAACCAAGGGATGGGAAAAATAACTACTCTTGGTAGAGTTTTCCTATAACTATGGTTATCAAGAGTCATTGAAGATGATCTCATTTGAGGTTATGTATGGAAGGAAGTGCAGAGTTCCAATCAGCTGGGACAACCCAGTGGAAAAGATCACACTTGGAATAGAGTTGTTGTAATACCCCTAGGATGAACCCCAAGTTGTAAATGTACATATGTTTTATAGGCTGGTGAGCCGGGATGTTTTGGGCCAGAGTGCCTTTGTGTATATATAAATTTTAAGGCCAGAGTACCTATGTGATTTAGGCCAACACGTTTAAACAAATGTAATATGTAATCACACTCATTTTTATTAATAAAATGCATCATTGTTGCAAACCAAGTTAGACGAAAGAGTATGGGGGCTAGGACTTCATGAGTGGGAAAGGGGAATAAGTAAAAGGGGCTAAGTCATGCGGGATTAAGCCAAGGAACAAAATAATATTATTCCTAAGTCATAAGATTTATGTTATAATTTTATCATATGTTCCCAATTGAGAGGTACATTCCTAAGAATTACCAAGTGGAGTCAAAGGAATTTCCTATAGTGACAAGTGTCAAGATAGGAACATGAAATGCAATGTGGGGAGATTAGTGTAATGGGGATCATTCACCATTATTCTATTCATTCACCCGTTCTTGCATCCATCATCTATAACTTGGCTAGAGAGTGTAAGAAGAAACTGGAGCTGACTATTACCCAATAAATCCTTGGTGGTTTGGGTTGAAGAAGCAGGTTTCCATGCTTGTAGAACAATTTTCTCCTGGTGAGAGAATGGTTGGGAATATCTTTCCTTGTGTGTTGGGCTAGTGGGTGTTGTAACCCCTTGATAAACCTTGTGTCCCAAGTGCTACAAAGCTCTAAGAATTCATGGTCTTCTTATTGTCAAACCTTAGTTTGTCTTAGGTAGCCTTTTCCCTAGTGGATTCATAGCCCTAGTTCGGGGGTGACCTGTTGTTAAGAGTGTACGAACAACAAAGTTTGTGGTTGGGAGGAGTGTCTAAGGTCTGCATGCAGTTGATGATTTATAGAAAAATATAAGTGTTTGTTTGTGTGTGTTTACATGTTTCTTATGTTTTTTATGTTCATGTTAATTATTTGTGGAAATTGTGCATAATTGTCCATGGTTGTGCATGTTATTGTTTGTTTTGCATAATTGTTGCATATATAGGACATGATGTTTATTAAATCTTATATATTAGTTAAATTTAGTTGTAATGGTAACGGGATTCGGGTGTGAGGCTTGTAACACCATACTCATAGGCTTGAATCACACACATTAGAAAACATTTTCCACACGTAGCACAAGGCCGATTGTGTGCATTTAGGTAGTCTTAGTGAGTTGTTTTGTTGTTAGAATCAGCTCTAGAGAATAAAAATTGTGGCACGACTCAACTTGGGACTGGGCACATTACCTTATGATGACTGAGCATATTTTGGGATGTTGGTAACAAGGGACGTTACATTTTTGTATCAAAGTGATTGGTTCAACGTTGGACGTGTATGTGCCAGAGATCAACTAAGCACATAAAATATTTGTGTGCGCTACGTAGTGGTGATGTGCGGAACAATATTGGTGCACGGGTGTGTGCACTAAAATTTTGGCGATGCACAATGCAGAGTTGGTAATGCACACAAAATAATGGTGCATGGGTATGCACACTAAATTCTGGCGTTGCACAATGCAGAGTTGGTGATGCACGAAAAATATTGGTGTGTGGGGTGTGCGCACTAAAACTTGTCATCACGTTGTGCAAAGATTGTGGAGAACACATAATAATTGTGCCCAGGGCATGTGCATTGAATATTTTTTATACGTAGTGAAAAAATGTTGGTGTGCACTTAATGTTGGTGCACAATGCATGTGCACTAAATAATCGCAGCGCATAGAGGTAGCATTGGTGGTGCACAAGAGTATGGGTGCATGGTATAAGCTCATTGAACATCGGAAATGCATGGCGTAGAGATTTTGATGCACATAGAATATTAGGGTGTGACACATAAGTTGTGCATGGTAGATATTGTTGTGGGACACAAAAGTTGCGCACACTGGATATTGATGCACAATGCGGAAGTTGTGCGTACTAGATATTGGTGCACAGTGTGAAAGTTGTGTGCACTAGATGTTGTTGTGTGGTGAATAAGTTGTGCACACTAGATATTAGTGTGCAGTTTAAAACTTATGTGTAGTGGATGTTACTTCATGGCACAAAAATTTTTGTGCACTAGATATTGATGTGTAATATAAAAGCTATGTGCATTGGTTATTGGTGTGAAATGCATGTGCTACATTTTGGCATTGCGCATGTAAAACTTGTGCATGTTGAATATGGGTGTATAAAACAGAAATGAAGCACACACATGCTTCGAAAAATAAGAAAAACTTGTTTTGGCGGACTATCACAACATAAAACCTGTGATTTTTCGCAAAAATGTTGTATTTTTGAAGGTCATAATCTTGCGCGACATTTTTGAGTGCCTAAACATGTTTTTAGGAGTTTTAATTTTCGAGACTGTAAGTTTTGTAGGAACCACATAGAGTCTTTGTAGATCAAATGAAATAAATCAAAGAGAGCTTTCCAATGAGCTAAATTGTTTGCAAAACAAAGCTTGTATGAGTGAGTTATATCTTAAATCGCACAAGATAAGTTTCAATACTGGTTCACTTCTGAAGGGCATAATTACATTCTCAGAAGTTGGTTTGGGGTGCAGGAGTAGTCTATGGAAATATAATGAACCATATAATACATATATGGAGCCAAATTGAAAATCTAAGAACTTGAAAAATGTACAGGATGAGAAAGAAGATTATTGTACCATTTAGTGCAAAAAAAGAAAATAGTCAAAACTTCTGCAGGATGTAACTAGCAGGATGGATGTTGGATGAAGGTGAAAGTTGTTCATATTTCTCAAAATATGAGCATTAGGAAACCCAATTGGGATTTTGTCAAAATTCCAAAAGATTGGGTATTTAGAATTAAGTTTACCAGATGAAGGGTGCACTTAAAAGGAAGAATGGTGCATAATTTAATATATTTGTTGATTTGTTTTGTCTAACAAATCTTATTTCATACACATTTTGTATAATTAAAGCACAAATAGAACATGGAATATGCATAGAGAACATACAAACACGAATATGAGGTCAGGGGGTTGTATGTTAGCATGGGTAATTCTAGGACATAATCAAATGGGCATGGAGAAGGTAAAGAGGAAAGCATGAATTTGGTGGAGACTATAAAGAGTTTGCAAAGGGATATTTAGAGCTATAATGCTAATAATGAGAAGCTTATGAAAGCTAAGGAGCAACAATATGGCTTCAAAATCAAGTTGTTGTAGAGCTTAGACAGAATAGAGAAGAAAATGGGAAAATATACATAATCAAGTAAGTCAAGGAGTCATTGATCTCATGCCATAAGAGGAGAATCTGGAAGTGTTGGTAGACACAATCATCACTCACCAAGGCATTCAGTGAAAAGAGCACACAGTAGTCTAATATTATCCCCTATCAAAAATCATAAGAGTTATGGGGTAGATGAACTACAAGGAGAAATGAATAAGATCAAGCCTCCTACCTTTGATGGTTATCACAAGAAGGATGAGGATGCAGAGACTTGGTTGTTAGGGATGAGGAAATATTTTCAGTTGTATAATTACTCCTCATAGGTAGAAGGAAGAATTGAAATTTATTAGTTGAAGGGAAAATCATCAATGTGGTGGGAGAAACTTATGAAAGTACAACACATTCATGAGAATAAACTCACTTGGAGGCAGTTCAAAAACCATTTTCGAAATAAATACTTGACCAAGCGCTATTATGATAGGAAGATGAAAGAGTTATTTGAACTCAATCTTGGGAGTATTACTATGGATGAGATTGAGAGGAGATTCCTAGAACTATTGAAGTGTGTTGATTTCATCAAGGATGAACAGGTCAAGATTCAAATGTTCCTGAGTCGGCTTCTGTCAATATTCAGTGAAAAGATCCAATATTATGATCCCAATACATTGGATGAAGAAATACAGAGAACCAAGTACCTCTATGATCAACATAGAGGAATACCAAATTTCCAAAAGGATTAGGAATACATGAAGAAGGGTAAGATGGAGCAGAGTAAGAAAGGATATAAGCCACCATTCTTCAAGAATAATTATCAGGCACAAACAAATCAAAATGAACATATAATGTCATAAACATTTGGGAAAAGGCCAAGGCAGTAGACCATTAAATGTTGGGATTGTGAGGGAGATCACATGTACAGAGATTGCCCTCATAGAGGTGAAAAATTGAGGATTGTTCACAATGTACAACAGGATGATACAATTGAGGACATGGGTAGAATCATGCCAAGGATCTATGCATCCATAGACAACAAGAAAGCTAAATTTCAATCTCAAATGATTGAAGTGGAAGGTATTGATTGATTCAAGAGCTAGTCATAGTTGTATAGATCCTAAGTTGGTGGAAATATTTCATTTTCCAAGAAGAAAACTTGGGAAATATTGGTTGGTTCAATTAGCTACAGGATCTAAATGAAAAAGTAATGAGATGGTTAAGGAATGTCCAATGGACATGAATGGACTGAGCACAAAGGAATATTTGAATATCATACCTTTGGGTTCATATGATTTCTTAATTGGTATGGATTGGTTGGACAAGAATGATGTTATCCTAGACTATTATAGTAATACATTTACTTGCTTGGATGAGGAAGGGAACTTGAGAATAGTTCAAGGTATTCCAATGGTTGTAACTACTAGAGAAATTTTATCCTTGCAGCTAAAAAGAACCTTCAGGAAAGGATGCCAAATATTTTCAACACATATGGAAGAGACACCTAAAGATAAAGTGTCAAGCATTTAAGAATATGTAGTCCTAAAATAATTTGAGGATGCATTTAGAGAAATACCGGAGTTTCCACCAAGAGAGATATTTAATTCTCTATTAATTTGGTTTTTGGAGTAGCCAGAGTGTCCAAGACTCCTTATAGGATGACTACACAAGAGCTGAAGGAATTATAAATGCATCTTGAAGAAATTTTGAAGAAGGGGTATATATGCCCAAGTTTGTCATCTTGGGGTGCCCGAGTGCTATTTGTGAAGAAGAAGGATGGGACTTTGAGGCTTTACAATATTGATTTCATAAAACTCAACAAGGTGACTGTGAAGAACAAGTATCATTTTCCAAGGATAAATGAACTTTTTGATCAGTTGAAAGATGCAAAGATATTCTCCAAGATTGACCTCAGATCGAGATACCATCAGGTGAGGATTAAATAGGAGGATATCAACAAGACAACATTTAGAACAAGGTATGGCCATTATGAGTTTACAATGGTGCCATTTGGGTTGTCAAATGCACCAGTTGTCTTTATGTGTTTGATGAATGGAATTTTCATAAATTACTTGGATAATTTTTTCATTGTCTTCTTGGATTACATAATTATATACTATAGGTATGAAGAGGAGCATGAGAATCACTTGAGGATGGTGCCACAAGTGTCGAGGGAGCATCAGTTGTAGGAAAAGTTGATAAAGTGTCCATTTTATCAGAGACAGATTCATTATTCGGGCCATATCATTTAAGAGGACGGGATAGCAGTGGAACCAGAAAAGATAAAATCCATTGAAGGATGGCCAAAACCAAAGAATGTCTTAGAGGTGATTTCATTCATGGGACTTGCAGGTTACTATAGATAAAGTATTGAAGGCTTCTCATAAATTTCTCACCCAATCACTTCTTTGCAAAAGAAGGGTGTGAAGTCCTAATGTAATCTTGAACGTGAAGAAATATTTCAACACTTGAAGAATTTGTTTTAAAGTGCACCAATAATGAAGGTTGTTGATCCAAATGGATATTTCATTGTGTGCATTGATGCATCCAATGAGGGGCTTGGAGGATTCCATAGCCAAAATGGGCATGTGATATGCTATGAGTCAGGGAATCTAAAAGAACATGAAAATCATTATGTCACTCATGATTTAGAATTGGAAGCCATAGTTCATGCCTTAAAGATGTGGAGGCATTATCTTATGGGAAAATATTTGATTTGAGGACATACCATAATGGTTTGAAATATTTGTTTGAACAACCAACTTTGAATACTAGGAAAATCAAATGGCTATAATTTATTAGTGAGCATGACTTTGATATAAAATATATCAAAGGAATGGAGAACAAGGTGGTTGATGCACTCAGTAGGAGGTTGCATGAGATGCATGATACAGCCATTAGCATGTGCAAATCGTATTTAAAAGACATGATTTTGGAAGTTGGGAAATTAGATCAGCACTATGTGCAAACAACAGAAAAATTACAATAAGGTAATTTGCAGTACAAAATTAAAGATTATGAGTTGAAAGAGGATGGAATCCTCATGTATAGGGGTAGATTTTATGTGCCTAATTTCTAGGAGTTGGAAAATATGGTTCAAAGAGAGATGCACAATGTACCTTATGCTAGGCACCCAGGGTACCGAAAAATAATTGCAGTTGCCAAGAGTCAATATTTTTTCCTAGGCATGAAGAGAAAAGTGGTTGATTATATATCCAAATGTCTAGAATGTTAGAAGGTCAAGGATAAGCATAGACATATAGTTGGTTTTCTACATGCATTTCCTTTTCCATAATGAAAATGGGAAGTGATGAAAATTGATTTCATCACCAAGCTTCCCAGAACAATGAAGCAACATGATTCCATCGTGGTGGTGGTGGATAAGCTTACTAAAGCTACTCATTTTAATCCAGTGAAGATAAATCACAAGGATGCTACATTGCGGAGATTTATATGAGAGAAATTGTCAGGCTACATGGTGTGCCTAAGGTAATTTTTTCTAACAAAGATCCCAAGTTCACAACAAAATTTTGGAAGGGATTATTTAAGGGATTTGGAACAAATATGAACTTTAGCATAACATGTCATCCTGAATCAAGTGGGTAGACAGAAAGGGTCAATCAAGTGATTGAGGATATGTTGAGGATGTATGTGATGGATAAACCATCAAAATGGGAAGATTATCTACATCTGGTTGAGTTTGCTTATAATAATGGGTATGAAAAATATTTAAATATGAGCCCATTTGAAGCATTATATGGAAGAAAATGAAACACACTAGCGAGCCTCGACAACCAAATAGATCAAGCAATGGTTGGGCCAGAATTGCTCAGAGAGATGGAAGAGAAAATGATGAAAATAAAGAAGAATTTAAAAGTTTCTCAAGGCAGGTAGAAAATTTATACAGACAAAGGCAGAATGCACAAAGAGTTTAAAGTGGGTGATCATGTATTCTTAAAAGTGAAGGCTAATAAGAAGAGTTCACTAAAATTGGGGATTTATACAAAGATGACAGTGAGATATTGTGGACCATTTGAGATACTGGAAATGATTCGCCTTTTTTCGTACATGCATGCACTACCTACATCCATTTCCATACATAATGTGTTTCATGTATTTTTGCTTAAAACTTATGTTCCTGATGTTAATCATGTAATTGATTGGAATGTGATCCAGGTGGAGCAAGAAGGAGAATTTCGAGTTCAATCGATGTGCATATTGGACAAGAAATTAAAGCTACTCTGGAATCAAGCAATAGGATTAGTAGAGGTCCAGTGGACCCGCTACGATCCTGAAGATGAAACATGGGTGTTACACATTATTTTCGTCACACCTATGGTCATTGATGATATGTGTATTTCTTACTTCTTTATTCCCTGAAGTCTATTGAAGAAATAATACTTTCCCCTGAGAAGTGGAATCATATTTTCCTTATTGAAAAAACCCTACCAAAGAAGATCGTCGCACCTTGCTGATGCATGAATCCCCTGCCCTCAACCCAAGAATCCGCACAGGATCATTCTTCTTCGAATCTGCAGAACCGAATTAGTTCTTTCAAGCCCTCACTGGAACCCCACGAATTCGATCCATAGGTCCTTCACAAAAACTCCACCGGCACAAGAAATGCACCAGGTGTGAGTCTTCACCTCCACATGGCCATCAGATATGACCAAGACCTTTTCTGAAAATGGATTTCGGGTTTCAGGACTTCAAGGGTTTCAACACCAAGGTCTCCAACTCCTTTTCATCAGACGTGCCGAAAACACGAACCCTGAAATTCTAAAATGTGTGATCGCAGCCCCACTCCAAAGATACGTCGCGTTTCACGACTTCGGGGGTTTTCAACTCAAAGTACCCTGGCTCTTTGTCCTCGAGATTTCTGAAATGCCGAACCCTGAACTCCAAAATGCCAAAATATTTGAAGTTCCTTCTCTTCATCACATCGCATTTCACGACTTCGAGGGTTTTCAATGCAAAGCACCCCAGCTCCTTGTCATCAGAAGTGTCAAAAATCCAAAATGGCTAAATGTCAAAGTGTCAAAATGGATGGTGAGTATACAATCTCTCCACTTTGGTCTTGTCCACGTGACCCTATCCAGTGACCCGGTGTTATTCCTCAATCTGCTTTCAGGTTTTCGCGTTTCAGGACTTCACGATGCAAGGCTGCAACAATCCTTGCCCCTTCGAACTCCCGGTATCTGAAATACCAAAGTACTAAAGCCCTAAATTCTAGTCTTCCACTCCAAAGGGAGATCAACAGCTCATAGCCTCCCCTAATCCGACGACTCAGATCCTTTTGGGATTTCGTAGGTCAAGAGTCTCAAACTCTTACCCTTTGCATGTCGGTGTCAAAAATGCCGAAATCCTCCTTTCGGGGACTTCCTCGAACCTCAACCGTTGCCACGTATCCTCCTGCAATGAATGGTCCTGATGCTTTCGGGACTTTGATGAGTCCTCTCCTTTTCTTCTACGAAGGTTAAACCTCATTCATCTCCTCTCATATCCGATGACTATCGGATATCTGCACAAGATTTGATGGCCCAGATATTGTTCTCTTCCTTGTGCGCCTTCCTACCTATGCCTGGACATAGATTCAATGGTCCAAATATTTTCCTCTACCCGATCCAACGGTAACTATGCTCCCTCATGATCTTCCACATCTTTTTTCCCCTTGGAATATTTCCAAAGTTTTCAAAGGCCTCAGCCTTTGCTTTTGCTTCGAAACTTGTATCCTCAACTCCCGCCTGTATTCTAAGGACGTTGTCCCTCCTAAGATTTATCGATTGTGAAACCTCAAAGGGTTCCTCGAATTCCTGCTCCTCTCGACTATTGCTTTGTGCGCAAAGGAACTCTTCCTCTTGAGCTTCCGAACTTGAGACAAGTTCACCCTGAGCGCACTCCTTGCGCTATTCCTTTTGAGCTTAAAAACTTCAGACAAGTTCTTATTCGAACACTCCTTGTGCTGCTAAGTTTTCGGATAACTCAATTTGAAGTTCTTGCAAAGAAATGATTCACACCCTCCTAGTGTTCTTCTGCTCGATGCACACCTTGTAGAGCCTT
>JZKD02S1593787.1:39129-78444 GCA_000966675.3 Picea glauca
CAAGGATGATGATTCACCTGATGTTGATCAAAGCTCATATCGATCAATGATAGGAAGCCTGTTGTACATCATAGCATCTCGCCCAGACATAATGCATGTTGTAGGAATGGTAGGACGATATCAGTTTGCACCCAAACAGAGTCATTTGAAAGTTGTCAAAAGGATATTCAGATAATTAAAAGAAACAATGAATTATGGCCTATGGTATCCCAAAAATCAGAATTTTCAGTTATCCGCTTACTCAGATGCAAAAGGGGCAAACTGTGTCGATGAGAGAAAAAGCACCAGTGGAGGAGAATTCTTCCTAGGTGATTCTTTAGTAGCATGGCTATGTAAAAAGCAAGGTTCCATTTCTTTATCAACCACAGAGGCATAATACATTGTTGCGGCTACCTGTTGCACTCAGGTATTATGGATGATTCAGACACTTGCAGACTTAGAGGTAAAATACACTACACTGATCCCCATTCATTGTGATAATACTAGTGCCATCAGTGTGTCTAAAAATCCCGTATTCCAATCTAAGACCAAGCATATTCCCATAAAATATCATTTTCTGAGAGAGAAGGTCACCAATCAGACTGTTCAGGTACATTACATTCCCACTACAGAACAAATTGCAGACATCTTTACTAAACCCCTAGCCAAGACACCGTTTGAATATCTCAGACAGAAGTTGGGTGTCATTTCATTTCACACCTAAAGAGTCCATCTTGTTAGGGGGAGTTGTGTATTTTTTGCATATCTAATGCCTCCTAAAATTACTGCAATAGCGCAGGGGGAGCATGTCTCTTCTTTAACATTGATGTCAAAGGGGCAGAAAAGAATTTGGGTGCCTTAGTTGCCATCAATGACAAAGGGGGAGATTGTTGGCATGTTTTACAGGCAGCGTATGCTTGTCATTGATGGCAAGTACAGCAGCGATGATGGCTTGAGTACCGGAAGAATGTAACATATGGGCACCAGAAGTAGTTTGGGAAGACGCTGCAAAGCAAGCTTGACAAGATCAGAGTATGCAGCGAAGGCAAAACAAGGACAAAGTACGCTCCGGAGGAGAAGCGTCAGTGATCATTAGATCTCATCCTGAATTCCCAATGGCTATCAGATCTGAATGTAGACAAGAGGAGCGCGCAGATATGGAGGATAGATCTCCGACGTTAGATCTGAGCGTAGGGTCCGACCACCGTTGGATCGAGGAGAACCTACACGTTCTTTAAAGTGCAAGGAGTAGAGGGCTCACAAAATCCCAAAAGAAGGAGGACCACCCATCTTCACGCAGGACATGTGGGGATAGATCATCAGTTCACTGACTAGAGAGTCAAAGGAACGATGTTCCCTAACCTCTCGAAATCGCGATATCTAAAATCATGATTTAATCTCAGCTCTCAAAACAAGATAGATCTGGACCGTTGATCCAACTCTATTTCGGAGTTTTTCCTATCGCGACTTGGAGTGACGAAAATATCCATCTAAGGATCGGCGAGATGCGAGATCACAAAAAGATCAGGACCATCAGATCACCAAGAAAGAGGACCGTTGATCTGAGCTCCATCTCGGAGTCTCGCCTATCGCGACTTGGAGTGACAGGAATCTCCATCTTAGGAACAGCGATATGAGAAATCGCGATTCAATCGAAGCCGTCAGATCAAGGTGTGATCTGGACCGTTGATCCGACTCCATTTCATAATTTCATGAATCGCGACTTGGAGAGGCAAGAAACATAACCACAAGAACGCCAAAATCGCGATATGCGAAATCGCGATATGATCTGAGTTGTTGAATCAAGATCAGATCTGAACCGTCGAATCATAGGACAAGTGGCAGGCAATTGGAATTTCGTTGACTTGGAGTCAACAGATCATGGTGTGGAAACTCGTGAAATATGAAGTGCCTTTTCGCACATATTATGGTCACCACCGGTGGTCATGAGAAGGGAAGGAGTCAATTCAGATAAGCTCCATTTCAGGGTTTTGGGGATCACGAATTGGAGAGTCGAGATGCCTCATCTTCAGACTCGCGAAATGAAAAATCGTGAAAGCGCCTTATGCATAAGGATGTGGTCACTTCCCTTGGTCACATCAGTGAGAGATGGAGGAAAGAGATAGAGAAACCAAGATTTGCTTCGGGGATCGTGATTGGGAATGTCGACATGCATGGTCACACAAATGTCGAATTGTCGAATGTCGAAATGCTGAAATGAATGTAAAATCCCATGGAATCAATCCAACGGTGCAGGTGAATTTGAACAAGATCGGAGGGCTACTGATGCACGTCACAGTATAACTCCTAGAAATCATTGATGGTCTCTACTAGAGAATTTGAAGAGACCTCTGTGTGATCGCTAGAGAAGATGAAGAGTCTCTAGGCTTCGTCTAGTGAAGCAAGACGATTGTTAGGGGCTTTGACAGATGGATGAGCGTCGAAGCCTGTAACTGAAACAGAGAAGGTGAGCTCGATTGTCATAGAGAACACGAAGAGTCTCAACTGCCAGAGAGGCTGAGGAATCTTAGCATAACACCCAGTGATGCTGAACGCGTGGGAAAACCACTAGAGAAGCTGAAGAGTTACCATGATGATCAGGCAGAGCACTCAAAAGGTGGAGGATATCGGCGCGGTGTGAGTATGCAAAGGGATTGCACACATTGCATGCACAAGGTGCATAGAAGCTATAAGTACATGGTACAGAGAAGAGATGGGGTCGTGGTTGCTGTTGGAGTTGATGTGGTTGTTGTTGTTGAAGGTGATTCATGTGTAAAGAAGGAGGATAGTGCAGCAGCTGAATTGAACAGAAGAGGAACTGTGCAGTGAATGGACATGGCGCACAGATAATAAAAAGCATAAGAACAGACAGCGCAAGTCATGTGTGCAGGAAGGCAGTGAGGCAGACAGAGCAACGAAATGCAGCAGAATAGTGATGAGTCTGGTAAGCCATTGTTGAACATTATATCACTGTAATAAGTTTCATTAGCAAAGATTTATATTTCAGGGTGGTTGGGAGGTGCTAGGGAAGACTGGTGTCCTCGAAGGTTCAAGTGGTGCTTGAACACAGGGAGTTGGTGCTTCCTTCTAGTTGGTGCTAGAGAAACCAAGGAGTTGTTGCTTCCTTCTAGTTGGTGCTAGAGAAACGAGGGAGTTGGTGTTTTCTTCTAGTTGGTGCTAGAGAATCCAGGTGGTTGGTGCTTCCTTCTAGTGGGTGATAGAGAAAACAGAGAGTTGGTTCTCTCAGCAAGTTGCAGCTTGCAAAACATAGGTTGTAGCCTCATTATGAGTTGGTGCTCATATATATGATAATGTAAAGAATGTAACTATTACTTATCATATAAAGAAAAAGAGGTGTTTACCCTATATAGGTTTCCTCGGGAAATATTTGTCTCTGTGTTTATCATATATGTGACTGATGTTGAATGTGCCATTGTTTATTTCCCTGCATTATTGTGATCATCATTCAATGTTTCTGTAAAGAGTTTAAAAGAAGCATAATTGTTTAAGCATGGTAACAACTGATTCACCCCCCCCCCCTCTCATTTTTCCAACAAGTTCATGTTCTACGCAATGTAGTTCACGAGACCCACAGTGTATGACCGGTGTTCCTCACTACTAGAAAATATGAAGAGCTAGTTGACAGAGTGCAAACAGGGGGATAAAATAAATTTTTTGTTTTCCTCCATCCTGTGTAGTTTCTTTTTCGAGTAGGTTCCAGTTTTGGGACCTAGAGTTGATATTCTCCCGATAGGACCTCACAATCTATCCATGGAACCGTGGACCGAGGTGATGAGCCAACAAGGGGGAGGTAGGGTTCCAACACCCTACAACGAGGAATTCTTCTACTGGTGGTGGCAACAGGTCATTTCTCTGGATGACTATCCCTATGAGGTGATCAACTTAAGAGGAGATCCAGACATGCCACTCCCACCATGAGCCACCTACAGTGACATAGGTATGTCAAAAAGTTTTTACATATTTCAATTTTTTTTGTATTTTTGTATAATTAGGAACAACATATTTTTGGATGGTGTTTAAGTATTGACTAGACATCTATGTATTGCAGATGTGGGTCGACGATGGACAGAGGGTTTCCCTTGACATTGACAGAGGAAATGGGGAGACGAGGCGATGGGAGGAGAGGCCGAGAGATTCCTACAAAACATGCAGGGCAACCTATCGTGTTTGACTCATAGAATACCCATGGTTCAGGTAGAGGATCTGCTTGAAGCCATGCAACGACAAGTGGTTGGTGTACCCAGGGCATGGGTATGACTCTTTTGGTGTGTCGCAAATGTCGTGTTTGTTACCATGACACACATCCAGCACCACGAGCATAGATGTCATGAGATATTGTAATATCGACTGTATATGTGTATTGAGGGTGTTAGCTCCATTTTGTACTATAAACACCATATTTTTGGAAATATATAAAATGGATCTTCGGCTTTACTTATATTTTACAATGTGTACATTGATTAGATGGTTTTATTTGCTTTTAATTATGTGACAAATGCCAATCTAAAACAAAGTTAGCATAAGCTTTGGATACATGATTAGAATTCTTATGAATGTGATAATATGTAATAAAATCAAATTGTCATTCTAAAAGACGTACCCGTAGGAATCGTCGGAGTAATGTAGGATCGCGTATGTGGTAACGACCATTTAACTGATGTACTACTAACTAGGAATCCAGGTGAACTTTTAATGAATGAATGCCATGTGAGATAGCATCGCGCAAAAGTTCTATGAAGGCACTATATTCGACAACATTGTTCGTGGACAGCCCTAGGCATATTCCACCTAAAGACACCAGTAGACCTCCGGATGAGTAAACCACAACCATGATAATATGTTGAATCCCCCTAGCCAAAGTTGGGTTTTAATCGACGAAGTCCACCCCCAACTTGGTAAAGGAAGTGACGGTAATGACTGGATGAATAGGGTCTGGATGCGAGCGCATTTTTCGAGTGAACACCTGGTAGGGGTGACACTCAGGAATGATTTTAAGGATGGAAATTTATTTTAAAATGAAGAAACCTTAGCAAATCTTACTAATCCTTCATATGTCAACTATAAATGTTTGGCGATATTTTGTAAAAATATTCAAATTTCTAAGGATTTTATATAGTTTTTATAAATTTTTGGTGATTTTTAAAATAAAATAATTTTATCCTATAGAATTTGGGCGAATCATTTTTAAAATAACAAATCTCATTTTTGGAAAAACCATGGAAAATTAGCCCATGAGCGAAATTTAGCCCCTAAAATCATCCTTTGTGACACTTCTTAACTGCTTCAATGCAATCTTTATAGATCATAGGCCAAAAATAACCGGCTCGCGAGATTTTTTGGGTTGTCGCAAGCTCAAATAGATGACCACCACAAGCCCAACTGTGGTAATCATTCAAAACATAATCAGCTTCTCTGTGAGTTAAACAACGACGCAAGATATCGTCTATTCCTCAGTGATACAAAGTGTCACCAATGATAGTATATTTCTTAGCTTGGTATCTTATATGCCATCGTTCATCTCGTGAGATATGTTGAGGGAACTTCAAGGTATGAAGAGAGAGAACTATGTCTCCATACCAAGGGTCAAATGAAGAGACAAGAAAAATGTGTTCATCTTCAAATGAATCAACATGGATAACTTCCTCATCTAATAATGGAAAATTGGATATCAACTCTGCAAATACTAGGGATTTCTTGGATTTCGCAGAAGCGAAATCGAAATCAAACTCTTGAAGTTGTCTAATCATGCGCGAGGGAGGAAATCAAAGCATTTCCTCAACCTTAACTGGATCCACCATGATCCCAATCTCAGAAACTAGAAAACCTAAAAGACGATCAGACTTAATGGAAAAGATACACTTGTGAGGGTTCAACTGGATTCTATAGTAACGACATATATCAAAAACAAGATGAAGGTGAGTAACGTGATCCGCTCTCTTGCGAGAGTGAGTAACAAGATCATCAAGGTAAGATTCGACTATGTGCTTAAGATCATGAAAAGAAAAATTCATGGCACACTGAAAGGTTTCTCCAGCATTTTTGAGGCTGAAAGGCATTTTTCGATATGTAAAAGTACCCCAAGAACAAATAAATGTTGTCTTGTGTTGATCCTAGAGTTTGATTTGAATTTGATTATATCCTCAAAATCTATCCATAAAAGAAAATACTTCACTTCCCGCACACTCTTCGAGAATTTGATCGATGAAAGGTGTGGGGAAGTTGTCTTTAGGACAAGCCTTGTTTAGGTCGTGGAAATCCATGCATACACAGATGGTTCCTTGCTTCTTATTTACAGGAAAGGGGTTGGATACCCATTCGATCAAGGGAATTGGGTAGATGAAGCCAACATTAAGTAGCTTCTCCACCTCTTCCTTAATAGCAGGGACCTTTTCAGGGTTGATAGATTTAAGACATTGTCGAATAGTTTTAGCATCCAGATACATTCTAATCTCATGTCCGACAATACAAGGGTCGATCCTTGGCATCTCTTCATAGGACCAAGAAAATACGTCTCAGAATTCCTTGAAGAGCTCGGTGTAGATCAGGATTTATTATGGCAAACAATCTGCATCGATATTTATGTTTTCAACCTTACCATGGGTACGAGTGATGTCGATCTGGATGGTAGGAGAGATACTTTCCATATTTCCTTCGGCATACATGTCGTTCATATCAAGAGAAACTATAACGTGACCGACTATCTTACTCAAAGTAGACCGAAAATTGTCTTGTTTGATTCTTTCAATCCTTGGTAGAAAATAAGAGCAGTGATGCATATCATCCCAGGGTTTTTCGGAACCATTCATGGCTTCAAAGATGGCTTCGTCCGAAGGCAAAGTCCCATCAAGGAAATCATGAAAACAAGACAAAGAAGTGGCCCACACAAGGCTAAACAGAGTATCCCCCTCGTCCATCGGTGATGGAACAGGATCACGATCAGTGGAAGTGTCGAGAATATCTTGATATGCAACCTCTATTGCCAATAGTGGCATGGCCATTCCATCATGCGACTAATATTCATAAGACAAAGTCGGGGAAGGTAGTGTCCATGGATCATTAAAATAATATGTGCGGAAAGGAATGGACTTCCCAGTCAAGACGGGCTTGCTGGACATGGCATAAACGTGATGAATCGGTGTCGAGAAGTCGAAATTACCCATGAGGGAAGAATACACTCTGACACTAATATTCTCAGTTTCCAGCTGATAATTGTCGATCATAGGGATCGATTGTCTAGGAGATGCATTAGGACTAGAGAACGCAAAGGATAATTGATCGATCGTCATGATATTCCCTTCATGAGGAAAGAAAAGAGTACGGAATATGGACGATACGACGACGATCATATCATAAGTCCAATTGTGACCTAGTAACAAGTTATAATCAAGAGGTGCATCAACTACCTCCACTTCCACCTCTATCGTCTTCCCACCTAACTAGACTCGAAAGGCAAGGAGAATACCATGAGGGCGAAAGGAATGACCGTCAAAAGTAGTCAACATGTTCGATGACTTGGAAAGATTCGGAGAACCGAGAGATTTCCAACAGACCAGGGACATCACACATGTAGCAGCGCCTTCATCAACAACTGCATGTTTGATGGTATACTTTGAATACTCCACATGGATTTGGAAAGCCACATGGTAAGGCAAGCGAGGCTTAACATTTGTGACGTCAAACTTGATAACCTTCGAGCCACTTGGTTCTAGAGATCCTAAAGCAAAGAGTAAGGCATTCCTCTATGAAGGACATGTCTATAGTACCTCCAAAGCCGACATCGCACAAGGGGTTTGACCAGGTCCTCAACAATGGAGTAGTTTTGGGCAGCTCTAGCATTTGGATTATGGGTAGAGCACTTGAGTACTCCTTTCATAATACGAGGTGGTAGATCTGGTTTCTCAATCTGTAAAGTCATATCCGAAGGAGGAGGAGGAGATTCTAGACCAAGAATAGTTTGTTTAGAACTATAGTCTCGAGATCGAGTGGCTACATCGATTTTCGCATTCACCATATTGATACATAAACGGTCACCATCTTGCGACTACTGGTTTTGACCTCCACCAGTCGCATTTCCAGCATTCGAGGAGCTCGAGGCTAAGTGTTGATTATGAGGGAATGGATTGGTCATCACGGTGGGTGATTGAGATAATAGCCTCGTAGCTTCTACAATTTTGGAAAACAAATGTGTAATGTGATCATCTGTGCAAAGCTTACAGGGAAACTTCACCTCACATCTTTCTCGTTTACCCTCTCTAGCATTACTACTCCTCTTCTCATTATTGTTATTATCCTCGGTTTTACTACCATTTTTCCCACCCTTACAGTTTTTATGCCCTTTCTTATTATTCCCTCTTGGATGTTGGTTACCATTTGGGTTGGTCGCTGATTGCACTAAGTGTACATCCATCGACTGAGTGGGGTTGGAAGACACAGACGAGGTTGGTCCCTCTGTAGACTGGCTTAAATACAACTCTTTCAACTGGTTTTTTATCGAGTCTGCAAACTTTACATTGGAGAAACCTACGATGCTATCGGCATGAGGTCTGGGATTTTTCCTAGGGTCGTAAGTAGACCGTGGTGTGTTAGGAAGAAGGTGGTATAACATCTCAGACTGAACATATATCAAATCTAACTGTTGTGCCCTAAATATTGCTTCCTCTTTAGCGCTAACCCCATAAGTAGCAACGTCCTTTGAGATAGAAGGGTGTAAAGGCTTAAGAAACCATTCTAAAAGAAAGGTTGGGGGTATAGGGGTATTAATCAACCTCTTCTGTCTATGCCACTCCTAGATATGGTCTGATATATGAGTGGCGGTCTCCTGGCATAAAGTAGAAAAGATCTCTAAGACATCATCATAATGGATGGGCAATTGGAAGTGGTTAAGAAAGACCATCACCAACTGACTAAAATTCCCATATGCCCCCTTGGGTAGCTCAATATACCATTTCGCAGCAACTCCGATGAGGGTGCATTGAAATAATCTCAAACAAATAGAATCATCATTAAGGGAGTTTGATGAGCACCAAAGGTGAAAGGTAGTGACGTGATCACCAAGATCCTCTCCATTCTTGCCCTCGAACTTCGGGATGTCTGAAGGAAGTTTGGTGGGGACCGGGGTCCAAGTAGGATCGTGACTCACAGGGTCATTCATTAACTTAGCCAAATCTGGCATATTAAGCATGGCCAGAAAAGGGAGATGGGGCTGCGACATCTGGCCCCAACCTCCCAAGAAATATTGCACTTGTGGATTTGCAGGCCATCCAGGGTTCTGGTAAACACCATGGCCCTGTCCGACATTATAAGTCCCTCCTCTGGGCTGATTCATATAAGGTTGATTAGGCACCATTCCAGTTGGAATGTTCTGTTGAGGATTATAGAAACTACCCCCAAACAGATTAGATCCAGGTTGGGGGTTTCCCAAAGTGTGAAACTGACCTTCTCTGGGTTGGAAACCGGAGGATAAGGGTGGATTATTCATGCCAAAAGCATTGGTCAGAATCTGCGTCAAGGAGATAGGATTGTAAGACGGACCTTGAGCCGAAGCTTCTCCACTAGGTTGATTATTCCACCCAGAAGTAGGAGGATTGGACCTAGGGTTAAAAGCAAGGATACCTCCCATATTAGGAGTCATTTGAGGGATTTGAGATCCACCAAATGAAAAAGGAGTGTATGGAGGTGTACTTCCCCCAAGCCCAATGCTAGAATTAGGGCCAACAGTTGGGATGGAGCTCGAAAACTGTGAAGTGAAGTTGGGAATACCATAATAAAATGGACTAGAAACCATAGGGATGGACTGAACATTCTGACCCGGTGAGTGGCCAAGAGACCCAAAAGGGTTCGAGGTAGTAGCTTGAGCATTAACTATAGGTTGGGCCATAGTAATGATAGGTACCTCTGGCACTATGACCATAGAGGTTGCAGGGGTCAAAGGGGTTTCATTAACTATAGTGGGTATGGGATTCGAAGGGCTCCTAGTATTCTGAAGACCAGTTTCAGTACTCATCCTTGTAGAATCACAAGTCTGAATGATGGATGTGTGTGTACCATGTATAATGACTCTACGCCTTTTAGAAGGCAAGGACACGAAATCTGGTGGTAATTGTAACAAGCAATGGGACCAACAGGGAGGCTAGTCCGACTCCACGATGATGTAGACTCTAAAGATAAAAATATATATCTTAAGGCCAGCTAGTAAGAAAAGAGTACACCAAAATTCAAACGACCAATATGTATGCAAATAGGGTAAAGTGGTTGAGTGGCCTCCCTCTCTAAAGAAGGTATGTATCGCCCAAGAGGGGCCTGAGACTCCCTGCTAAAGAACAGAGGTAACAAAATGAGTTATAAGGGCCCTCATGGCCATAACAACCAGTCGGTCAAATCCCCCCAAAGAGGTAATCCTCCATAAAGGTTGTGTGTTGTCCGACCCTTATCTGACCCAGGGTACCTGCAGAATCACCCCTGCAAGTAACCTATGAGACATCTAAGTCAAGAAACTAATAAACCATTGTATAATCGATGCACATGCGAGCAGTGGTAAGTCAAGTCCACTATATGGGCAGGGTAGAAAAGCCCGAAACCTTGAAAGCACCACTTCTCACAGAGGAAAGGGTGCTAACAATATCCCCAGATATGAATATATCCCCAGAAATATCTCTGACGCTAGGAAGGTATCAGGGGGATATCCCTTCAACTGACTTCGCGTGACCTCATGATTAACTCCAGTGTGATCGGAGCCTCCTTATCTTACCAATTATACAATGGATTTCTCCACTCCCTGAATCAGACACATATGTTGATTTAACTACCTTGGAGAAGTTTACTCACAAAATCCTATTCCAAGGAACTAAATCCTAGGCTAGTTTGTGCACCCTAGAAAATAAAAATTTTACTAACAAAATTTAAATTACAGCATTGATTTTATGGCCATGATTTCTCAAAAAGGTATGGTGATGAAACTCATGGTGTTATGACTCTACAAGAAAAGTAAAAATGAAAATAATTCAAAGTCCTAACTTTAACTTTTAATATATGATATGGCTCTAAAAAATGATGCAATTTTCAAATTCAACTCTGCAATTCAGAAGTAAAATGAAATCTTTCACTGTATTCACTAAGCTAATGATAAAAACTCAAAAGACATAAAATGCCAAGCAATGCAAAATGCATATTTTTTTTGTATTTTCAATATATCGAAACTGAAAAGCATCTTGATATATGGCCCTACTGTGTATAAAAAAGAGATAACTCAAATAGGATATCAAGAAACAAAACACCCAACCCAATGTACAAGGATAATAAAAATTAAAAGATGAAGAGAAAGACTTCACCCAAAAATCCAACCAAAAGAGGGTTTCCTGTCATCCCACAAGCACTCAATAGGCACTACAGAGACCTAAGAAGGCTCAACAAGCATCAAATCCCACCCAGCAAATACCAGAACAAGCAAACAGGAAAGGAAAAAGGGTGTACGTGATTGTTCAAGAAAAAAGAGCATATATATGTAGCTTGTAGTGAGACAGCCTGTGTGTACATGTGACTGTCAAGGGAGAAAAACACATGTATTCTTTGAAACAAGACTAGGCAAGGGAGAAAAGCTGAAAACTCAAACCTAGAGTGAACATGAGCTGTCAAGAAATGATACAAAAAGAACCACAATAGAAATGAGACCAATCTAACGAGAAATTTACTTCAAACCCTAAGAAAGAAGATTCATCTTCAGTGGAGTCACCAATTCTATTATGAGGAAAATCTCTCTATGGCTAGGGTGAACCACAACAGACGGAAATGACTGCAGAAATCAACTCTATCCCAACAACATGCTATATAAACCAATGTGAAAGAAAGAAAAGAAAGAGACCTACCTCACCAAGATGTTCAATGATGTCCACCGTTGAGCACTTTGAGCCAAAGTTATGTACCTGCAAGAAGTTCTCACCAAACGAGCAAAAGTAAGCGTATAGTGGAAATATAAAATGTTAGCACATTAGATAGAATAATCCATCAATATACATAACAAATACGCCCATGGATAATAATACATATATTTTCAAGATATCAATTAGATGAGAAAGGAGTATTTCTATTAATAAATGATCAGCAGAAGTGAAACTATTACAAACTTTCGTGTTGGCACGGTTTGGAACTGATAAACCGAGTTCCTTCCAACTAGGTCCCCACCACTTCAATCCTCCACCAATAGCAAGCTCATATGAGGGAGAAAAAGAGGTTCTCCATCAAATAAGGGAAGATCTTGGGGGTTTAACACTGAGTTCAGACTTAAAGGACAAAGGAATGCAGACTCAATATGAAGTAAATAATTTCTCCAGAGTAACTTTTCTTTCAAAGTTAAATTCTCTCCTTTCCACGGCTCGGAATTGGCTTCTTTGTAGCCTTCAAAATGCAACTGAAGGGCCGAGTGGGAACTTTCCCAGTATATGGAAGGCCAAGGATCAGATATCTCCTATCGTGACATGGAAAACCAACATTTAATTTTGATTTTCTGGCACAAATCCCAATGTACACGGGTTGTAGTGGAGCAGCCTGCATGTATGCTTGTTGTATAGCTTTCAAGGTGCGTACAAGTGGAAAACTTTATATTTTTAGCTCTGGATTTTATCATCAGGGAAAGTAATTCTGCATGGGGGAATGGAATAAGGCCCTCTTTTCAAGATTACATAGGGTGAGACAAATCTTTCTCTAACATGGAGAACATCATAGATCATAGGATTGATAAGAAGAATAAGAGGAAGACTTATTTTGAATACCTAGTGAAATGGAAGGGTCACCCAACAGAGGATGCTAGTTGGTTTAATGAATCTAATATTCAGAAACATGGAAAAACAGTGCAGGAGATCATGGACAGGAGTCCATGAATTTTTGGCCAGAGGAGTATGATGCAGGAGCATCACCATCAGCATTAAAGAGACCAGGTGGAAGATAATGCAGCACCAGCGTGCTCATTTCAAATCAACTTTGATCCCAAGGAGGCCGTGTTTTTTTTTATATTTTGAAAATATTGTATTAAATGTACTTTATTGTTTTGAGGAAAGAGCCATCACCTAAGGCAACCGAAGAGTAATATCCTTAAATATCATATAATATTTGTATAGATGTTGAGAATTAGCTTGGATCTGATTGTAATGGCCATTTATTGTCATAAGGCCTTAGTAGATAGGTGTCTTCAGTTATTATAGGACATCATTGAAGTAGTCAGTAGGAAGGCTCGAGAAGCCCCTCATTGTATAAATATATGCATTTTATGCCAAAATGAGGATGTTGAATGTTATTATAGAGGTTGTTGAATATTGCTATTATTCTTGAATGTTATTGTTATTGATTCTAAGAGATCTGTTGAAGCTTAATAAGAGTTTCATAGAGATGTAGGAGTCCATGTACATATTTTATCGAATGAATACAAGCAGAGAGGTTTGATTCCATATGTATGGTGTTCTGTTCATCTGAGTTATTTGAGTACATGTGATGTTTCTTTATGTTCTTTGTTCTCGAATTCACCGAATGCATGTGATATTTCTTTATGTCTTTCTTCTTATATGTCTTTCATGTAGGGACATTACTTTTATGGTTAAGCCTGGAAGTCTTTGTTTCTTCAGTAAGTTTCATTTGTTTCTCTTCTGAGAATCCTGGTGCAAGGAGTGCACAGTGAAAAAAAGGAGTGCATAGGTCGAGTCGAGATAGACTCGAAAGCTTAGGAGAGATAACATGAATTTATAGTGGAAGTGCAAGGAGTGTACAGTTGTTAAATTGAAGTGCAGAGAGTGCACAGTTTCTTAGTGAAGAGAAAAGGTTTGAGAAGACACGTGCAATGGGTGTATCGATCCAACACTTTATTTAAGTGTTGAAGAAGTTCCAGAGGGGATGAATGCAAGGAGTGTGTAAGATATATTTTCTTCAAAATCTCTAAGTCCAAATATTTCTCAGAAGTTCCAGGGACGCAAGGAGTGCGCCAGAGGTCTAAAATACCTCAAGGAACAAAGATCAAGAGATATAGAGGAAAGTGTTGCAGAGGTTGTAAAATGTGTTCACATATAATCCTTCGATTATAACGATCTCTGTTAAAATACCCAGCAAGGAGTGCATAGGGATGACACCACTTAGAAGGTGTCGAAAATTTATAAGGAAAGAAATTTTTTCAGGAGCTTGAGTGGAGGAACAACTCAAGGTGCAAGTCAGGGTAAAAACATTTTGAATCTTTAAGCTCAGAGGAATTGACGCTAAAAATATCTAAGGAAGGAACAATTATTGAAGGCAGGAGACGAACAAGCAAGATCCATTCGAGAGTTGGCAGGAGATACGACAATAGTCAGATCTAGGAAAGTTGCACAGAAGTTAAGCATGGAAGTCCTTCAAACTTCCCACATTCAGAATATTTGAAGTGTGAAGGTATCGAGACCCCCGAATTCATGAAGGTCCGAACTAATCGTGACCGTTCAATTTTTTCATGGACACATGTCACCTGATCGTGCATTCCATCGCAAGAGCACTTCAGAGGAACTAAAGAGTGGAGTTCAAGTTCCAGGCTTCCGAAGATTCGAAGGCCTAGAGTCCATCAAGACCGTTGATCCTTAAGATAGGTGTCACTGAGTCAAAGTGTTTGGGAAGAAGAGGTTTCGAACGGTTCATGGAGCAGGGAGTGTCAAGGCACCTGGAGGCCTGAAGGCGGAAGCAAGCCTCAGTCGTCGATATGTGAGAGGAAACGTGGAGTGAGGAGATTAATTCCACTAGTTAGACATCTGAAAGGTTGCAATGTGTGGAGTTGGGAACCTCCCTGGAATTTCAAAGTCCGAAACGATTCTAGACCGTCCATCTGTAAGTGCCTGGGATCCCGAAACGAGATCCTAGCCGTTGATTCCAAAGTGTGGAGAAGATACATACCATTTTTTTTTGTGGCCACATGTCATTAGATCCATAGATCCAGAAGATAGATACTATGGGGGCACACAGCGTTGGAGTGTGGAGAATTCTCGAAGCCCAGAATCGCAAAGTGACTTTAAAGTTGTCGATCTTACAGTGGAAGGAGAGTCGTCGAATCTCGTTCGTAGTTTGGCTCTCTGGGAAATTCATTGTTTGGGAGGTTTGGAGGTATGTTTTGTCAGATATCCCGAAGCTTGCAAGCTCCGAAGTCCCAAATTGGGTGGAGTAAGGGGAATAAGCCCCTAGTTTTGAGCCCAAGGTCACATGGACCTCGTCCCTGACCAGCAGAATCCCTCCAAAAGGAATTTTTGGCCCGAATTAGAAGGAAAAGACCTATGGAAAAATGAAATTGAAGGTTCGGTTGAACATGCAAGATGATATAGCTCCCGATGTATGAATATACTTAGACCAGGAGGTCAGCAAGCTCTAGGAGAGGGAGGGGGTTTGCATCAAGATTGTTATTAATGATCAAGGAATATACATATCATCTTCTCAACCTTCAAAATTGGAAAAGTACTATAAATTTTACAACCCAATTGTTTACATGATCACATATTTGGTAAAATATTTTCATAAAGATAAGAAAGCTAAGAAATCAATAAGTGTTGGGAAGAAGGGAAAATATGGTAAGCTAATAATGATGGTATTTACTCCACTTTCATATTAAGATTTCCTTATATATATGGTGTTTCCTTGGTAAGTAGACTTTGTTATCTCTCTGTAAACTTCGTTCAGCTGAGTAAACAAATGACAAAGGCAACCTACAAACCAACTTTGAGGCTCGAAACTAGCCTTTCAGATCTGGAGAGGGATCTCTCTGGAGACTTCGTCTCTGTACAGGATATAACTTTAAACTCTGGGCTAGATTTAACACCTTTAAATAATATTTTCTGGTTTTATTGGTGAAAATAAGCAAGACCTTGGGCTATGGAGTCGATTTAAGAAAACGATAGAAAAAAATAACTCGGTGACTGAACTTGAGAGGATAAAGGATAAATGAGCAACAAACTTCAGTTAAAAATCATTGTGTGTGGTGAGAGAAAAACATATGAAGCAACTCAGAGAACCATTGGGGATGAATTTGAAGTTAACTTAGAAGAAACATAGTTTGTCTAAATGGCATGAATCTAGAGCATTGTGCGGTGAATTCTAGATACAAAATCACGTTCTGATTTAGACAAAAATTACGGATGTGAATATAAAGAGTACAAGGAAGAAAATATTCAAAGAAAGAATACAATACATCAGACTACCACCATTAGAATCTTTTCATCAAAGCTTTAGGAATTTTTCATTAAATCTCAATAGGATCAAAAACTATAATCAATAGTCAATGTCTACACTGTTTTGTCAACCAACCCGACTTACATTGAAAAGATGGAATATATAGACAAAGGTGTGCCACTTGGGCTACCCTGCGCTCTAAATACTCTTCATAGAAACTAGGTTTTGTCTATTTTTTGTCAGATGGATCTTCGAATGGCATTTGCTAAAAATAGAAACTGGTTGCACTCAGTCGCATCATAGTCGCTCGTCTTTGCCACGACGTTTTAGTCATCAACAATATCTTGTCGTTAGGGAATGATGCACGATGCTTTCCTTTGACAGGGCATCTAGATGATCAAGTGTTCTATTAGGCTCTTGACAAGCATTGTAACGGCCTTGATCTCTACTACATGATCATTTTTTGGTGTGTGCATGTGGTGGGTGACTGCAGACCGTTGCAGGTGCCTCCAAAATGATGACCCTAGCTAGGGAAAAATGTCTCTCTTCAAATTCTCTCACATCTAATGCACACCTGTCCTTCGTAATGGATGAGATTCCACTACTTCATGTCGTATGTTTTCCGTGTGGAAATTTGTCGGAGTCCAAATCCACGCCACGTCTAGGGAGACAAAAAACGGAGTCAGTTGATCACGTGTCTGGTTGTGTTTGCAGTTTGGATACTCGAAGCTTTCTCATGAGAGACATGTTCAGATTTGTCACATTCCTTTGTAGAACCGCATTCCCTTTCATCTTCTTCTAGGCGTTGGACAGAGGCAGTAATCTCAATCGATATGGGCTTGTGAGAAGAATCGCAGACTGTGTATAAAATCGACTGCTGAACAGAATACATGCAGGGTGCTCAAAATTTATAATCGAGCGGGTGAGAGATGAAAACATACCAGGGGACACTAAATTCATGGAAAATTAAATAGGTTTGAAGATCTTCACAGTATATATGCATGACAGGTACACTTCAAAGAGTGTGAAGTACAATTGATAAGAGTTGCAAATCATATGTGATACGAGCGTCGTGATTTTTCATTCTTGTTGACTTCATAATGAGTTGATGATGATCATTTCTCTTTCCAACATGACTTCTATTTAGCAACTTGCCTCGACCTTAGGCACATAAGACATTCTCTTCTGACAAGACCCGACTCTTAGGGAAAAGACCTTTACCCTTTTACACATGTTTTGGTTATGACAACCCTTCCTAACTCCAAGGGCCAATCGGCCACTTGTTGACTTCAACCTATTCGTTGCTCGGTACCTGACCTCACATGCTTTGACAAATGGACTCTGACTCAACTAAGACCGACTCTAACTAAAAAAATGACGGCGCTAATAGACTCTATGGAGAGACAGATGCTACTCATTTTAAAGAAGCATGGGTCCCATTCATCTACACTATGACTACAAAAGGTGTCTTTTTTAATTGGGAAGCAATCATATCCCATAATATAAGTGAGAATTAGACAAAGCAAAGAAGCACAACCCCAACTCTCCTTCGATAGTCTACATGGAATAATATCTACTGGACATTATATGTTCCAACAACCCTTTTCCAAGTATGATATGGGAATTGAGAATATCATATTTTTATGTGCATGTGTACTACAAGATATCATCGGATAATAAATAAAAAATACATAATGAAATCATCTCTGATAATTTTCTTGCCTAGGTTTTCGAGTTAATTTTCTACAAACCTTCCCCTAGATTATCTAATGAAGCAATGCAACTACTTGACAACATTGGATATTGATACATTGAAAAATACTATACTTAGACTATAATATATGAGGTTACTAGAGAATTTGGAAAGGTTTTAATGTATCAATAATCAAGAATAAATTGAAAAAATGTATTCCCTACTCTTTGTATATTGGTAATTATGATCTAACTAATTGTACCTTTGCAAGCATATAAGCTAGATATATTCTAGAATATAGGTTTCTTGAAGGAATATTTAAAGGGCATGATCCTAAAGGGTTGGTAACCAATCATGTTTATGAATTTGGTATATCATGGCCTTACTCATGATCAGTGAGATGAGGAAAAAGTAAAAATATGGGCCCCATCATGGGAATGGGTCCAATTCAAGGTTAGGAAACAAGATCAATTATCATCCCATCAGCAAAAGAAAGAAATAGAAGAAAAGAAGAAAAATAATAAATCTGGGAGAAAAGAAAAAGAGGTTGCAAAAGATACAATAAAATGGGATATGGATGAAATGGCTAGGCTAGATGTCAAGTTGATAGATTGGAAAAAGAGTTTGAATAAGAAAAGGTAAAATAAGAAGCTAAAACAAACGAGGTAGCCAAGAAGAAAGTTGACGAGAATGAAGCTACTACAAATAAGGCAAACGGAGATAAAATAAATCAAAATGAACTTGAAAGAAAACAAAGAAACAAGAAAGATGCAAAGGCTATAGCAGCAGATGAAGATTCTAATAAACTAGAATAGGAAAAGGAAGCAAATTATATTCAAAGTGAGACTCAAAATCAAACTAAAGAGACCTAAAATAACATTGATATTGAAGTCATTGAGGTAATTTAAAGAAAAACAAGAACAGCAAGATAAAGAAGTCCAGGGTATTTCCAAGCAAAGTACACTCATCATCAATAAAGATAAAGGAAAAGATCAAATTTATGAGGAAGTGGTCACTCCAAGAAAATTGGAAAATTTGTTAACACGGGGAGATACACATATACCCCTTCCCATTGACAAATTTGTAGCTATAGAGTTGTTAGCATATAATATAAGGAAGATAAAGTATGTCAAATATACCCACGTCAAAAAACAAATTGATGTATATAACACAATAGTCTGCAAAGAAAAATTAGATGTCTTAAATACCAAGACGACCAAACTAGTGGCCTTGACCTCAACTAATTTATCACTAGTGCATGCAACTATGGATAGAGCCAAGGATGAAGAAAGAGCATAAAAAAATATGAAGAAAAAATGGTTTTTATTGATAATCAAGTTAATTACTATAAAGTAACATAGAGAATGATAACAAACGTTATCAAGTATGCTCTTGGAGTTCAAGAAGAAGTTGGACAAGTGAAAAGGAAATCCTAGAGAAAATCCCAATGTTTACGAGAATTGAGTGTTAATTATTACAACTACACAATGAGATTCAACAATGAAAAATCTCATAGGAAGGAGTTCAATTACATTTTGATATAGTAAAGGAGTTGCATGAAAGTTTTACGCATAATCCTCCAAATATTCTTGCCTTAATTACACTTACACAATTAATTATGGATATTGAACATGGTTTGTCATATTGGAAATAAATAACTAAAGTTTCCTAGAGAGACATAAAGAGATAGAGAATGGGATGACTATTTAAATATATGGAGAAATGTTGAAGGGATAACTAATGTATGAAAATTACCATAATTTGGGCCCCCTAATAGCTTCCACCCATCATCTCAAGTCATACAATCTTTGGAAAAATATTTGTAGAAAAAAAAAGTGGACATCAGAAGTATATTACATGTTAGCAAGGATCACATGAAGATTGTGGCCTTATTTGAAAGGAAAATTGTTTTTTGGGGAAACAAGTGGATTTCCCTAGGGGGTCATTATATTCTTGTCAAATATGTTCTGGAAGGACTTGCGGTCTATTGGATGACCCTAGAACAGATTCCAAACAGGATCATTTCCATTTTACGCAGACTCTCCTTCAACTTCCTGTGGAACGACCTTCCTGGCAAGCGTCACCTTCACCTTTGCAACTGGCAGCTTATTTCTAGACCCCGAAAGGTTGGAGGTTGGGGCCTAAAAGACCTGGCCAGGTTCAACACTGCTCTACTGGCATGCTCTTTCTGGAGAGCGGTCACTCATGGAAGTATCTAGTTCCAAGTTATTTCTGTCAAGTATCTGAACTCCCAACCACTCCTCCTTTGGCTGCGAAAATCCTCCCTTATCCAGAGAAAGGCATCTCCTTTTTGGAAGGGATTAGTTTCGGCTTCCCCTGTTATTTTACATTGGTTGTGCTGGCTTCCAGGATCGGGCCACGAGATTCAGATTGGGAAGGACGTCATCCTTGGCCTTAATAACAGCTCGCTCCTCTCTTCTCCTCTCAGAGCGCAGCTCTCTTCCGTTAACTTGAGAACTCTTGCACAGGTGGTAAACTTGGCACCGACGTCTCCCTTCACTGATTTTTGGTTAAACAGTAGCAAGATTCGGTTGAATGGCACGCTGGCACTGGAATGGGATTCCTTCACACTTGCGCTAAGGTCGGCTGGCATAACTCTTAACAGAGGAAATGACACTCTCCTTTGGGCAGGTGGAGATGCATCCGGCTCCATATCTGTAAAGAATATATATTCGGCGCTCTTTTACGCTCAGGATACATTGGGGGTCTCCCCGTGGCTGGCCGTTTGGAAATGGCGGATTCCACTCAAAATTATGTTGTTCTTTTGGCTTGTTTTACACGACAAAGTGCTCACATGGGAGGTTCTGCGCAAGCGAGGATGGCATGGGCCCGATCGATGTTCTCTCTATTTTATTAATTTCAAAGACACATCCCACCTGTTTCTCAATTGTGCATTCACTGAAAACATTTGGAATCACCTAAACCAGCTCTTCTCTCTCCCGGCAATCTGGAAAGGTGACTCTTTCATCTCTTGTTTCGATTTTTGGTTATCCTTTGTTGGTGCTCCACACCCTTTGGTGGCACATGTCTATTGGCAGACATGGATTGAACACAACAGGGCGATCTTCGAGGGACGATCCCCCTCCCTCAATGGAGTTCTTCACCGCATACTAGCTTCCTTCAAATTTCAGCAGATTTTACCAAAATCCTACATTTACAAAGTCCTCGATTTCAGGATGGATGAAGGATCCACGCTAGCATGTTTTGATGGGGCGGCTCTCTCATCAGGCCTCTGTTGCGGAGTAGGTGGCACTTTCAAAACTCACTCCTCGAGAATTACAAAGTGGTTTCTTCAATGCGAAGCAGGTACAAACACCAAGGCTGAGCTGTTGGGTTTGTGGGCTACCCTCTTTCTCGCCTCCTCTTGGTCTATAAACCATATTCATGTTTTAGGAGACTCGAGTGTTATCATCAACTGGATAAATCCCAATTGCAATCTTCACTCCATTCACATTGAAGGTTGGAAACAAAGGACTAGAGAGCTCTTCAACTCCTTCACTGCCATAAAGCTCCAACATATCTCCAGATCCCACAATACAGAAGCAGATGCTCTGTCCAAACGGGCCCTGGGTGAAGTGACAGGGCGACTCTCGGTTTTCCACTGCGATTATGGGAAAGAGAGTCACATTACCTCTTTCAACATTTTCTAATTGCATTCAGCCTCTCCTTGTCAGTCTATGGACTGTTTTATTTTAGATTCTCTATTCTGGCTCGTTTTGGCGCCCTTTGTGTACAGTGCTTGTGTGTTTCTAGCTCGTTTTTTGAAAGGCTCTATTAATCGAGCTGTCCGCCTCTCTTTTGAGATTGAGCAACAGATCCTCTCTCTGATCATGGCGTTTATGCCTCTCGGCTTGCTGCTGTCTTTGTAAACAGGTTTATACTTCATATAAATTTGAGAACAATTTCTACTTGGAAAAAAAAGGATCACATGAAGATTCGTCTGACGGATGAGTAAAAGAACACTTCTCTTATAAGATAAATATTTCCTAAGTTAGATAAACACATTAAAAATGTTATTGTAAGCTTATTTTCCTTACAGGGCCCACTCAACCAACATATTTTCTTCCAAAAATGACTATGTACTAATTTATTTAAAGCTGGGAAGAAATATAAAGACAACCAAAAGAATGAAAATGTCACTAATCCATCGAATCCTCCTAGATTTCGTTAGGTTTTATGAAACCAAATCAGTTAGATGAATAACGGAATTATCATTGTATAAATTAAAGTTAGATCAATCATGAAGGGGATTTTTTATCCATGAATTATTTGTAAAACTATATTTGCTAAATCAATATTGAGAAGCCATTTTATTTCCAAAATTTTGGGAAGAAGAAGAACTTTTATTTTGCACATGTTAGACACCATTATGAAGTTGTATAATCTAGAATGTTTTGTAAGAGCTATCATTATTATTTCATAGACTATTCTTGAGTTTAATTATAGGCTATTATGGGTGTGCAATTATGACATCTGTCATGAACCCACATAATGCATGTCCATATATTGTGATCGTGCACCTCCTGAGGGCATGCGACACACCGAAAATTCTTACTTGGATTCTTGGAAACACCAAGAATACTTTATCTAGACTACACCTCTTTACCTAGAGCATACCCATACTCCATTCTAGGCTATGGGAGATTCACACTCCAACTCTGTGCAAATCACTTGTATACTTAAAAAATCTTGTTAATATCTTAACACTTATTCATATAAGCATTCATCCATGAACATGCAAAACCAAGAGAATACTTGCGAAAAAAATAAGATACACACATATAAATAGTGTGGGTGGCAAAAGACATGCCTAACACCCAACTAGGTCTTATTATTGTGAAATAGTTGCAACATGAGAACTAATGGTTCGGATTACAACTTGGATAGAGTCACATGACTCCCCTCACCTCACCAAGACACTCATACACAAATTCACCCCACCAAGACTCTTTGTCACAACCACTTTCACAACCCCTGTGGTGTGCCCCAAACGTGTGCCCTTCCACAAACTTACTATATGTTCTCTATCACAGACTTCACCAAGCTAACATAGACTTTGGTTCTTCCTCATAGCATGACTCACATATAATTGTGTTTATACTTCCCCAAACCCACCTTGTGCATCCCACTCTTGGCTACTTGTCTTCCATGTCTTTGCAACACTGCATTCTATTGTTCCTTATCTCATAACATTACCTCAATCGCTTGAGTTTCTCTCTATGCCTTCTTTCTCATTCCCCTTCCTTGATTGTGAACCCTTGTGCTCTTATATGGACTCCAAATGTAACCTTCATGAACTATCACGTCCTTTGGGTGTGTCATGCCCATTTTCGAACCAAAGCACCCAAATGAACTGACACATCCCTTCACGGACTAATGCACCCATGAACCTGTTTGATCGTCAACCCTTCACATCCCTTGGGAATGGTGCTCCCCAACCTTGGGTTCACTCCTCATGTCATTACACCCCAACCTCTTTTGTGTTCCCTTTCCTTGTGCATTTCTTCAAAATAAATGATGAGACTCTTCGTAGCTACACCAATGGGGTCATCTAGCCTCTCCAATGCACCCATGCTTCCAAGGGTGCGCACATGCCCAAGTCACCTTATCCATTCCCAAATGAAACCCAAGTATTCATCAACCGAAACAAGGCAAGTGATTTGTGTTTCTCCTTGGTTATGCACGCCACCATCGTGTGCCCAAGGTGCTCCTGCCCACTCCCACATGTCTTTTTTCGCCCAATCGATCGCATGCCCCTTGTTTTCTCTGACCCAAATCATCTCCAATTCTACCCAAGGAGCACGTACACTTGGTGGTTGTCATGGGAGACCTCACATCCTCCCCCAGTCCAAGTTATTGTCATCGTTGGAAAAAAACGTTGCTCTCCATGGTGCCTCTACCCCATCTCTAGATATCGTACTACTCAACAATTGTTATCTCTTCAATTGTTGTCAAAGGGTCCTCCCTTCAAGAATATCCTCAAAGTTTTTCAAAGTGTTGGGTACTCTTATCCCATGATGACTTCGATACTTTGATTATGTCATCCATGTGTCATGTACATTGGATCCTCTCAATTTTCGAACTGGTTGGGTGATCATTCCAACTATCACAATCGTCGCTAGCAAATGCATGTCTCCATATCCAACCAACCCTTTTCCATCAACCTCATTTTCATTTTGTCCACCCTTCTTGGTCTTGTTGAGACACCCACTACAGTCTCAACATGTTTTCTTCACTTAGCTGAAATTCTCTTGAACATTTTGATTTTGGAAATGATCCTACCCATTTTTGCTATTTAACAAGTAACCTCCACAAACCATCCATTTTTTCACAACCTCCATGCTTGAGTCTTTCCATGACACCTCCACAAGGCATCATCAATCACATTGTTTTCTCCCAGGAGTGTGTCTTCGTCTTCTTCATTTAGTAGGCATAGTGTACCCAAAATATGCCACCAAGGTCATTGGTGTACATCATATCTAACTTGTGCTTTATGCACAAGTATTGCAAGAAAAATCAAACTTCCTTCGACATGCATCCCAACTCCTCAAGTCATTCTTCAGTAAGTTGGAATTCATTTATCCACATGGCCTTCCCATAAAATTTCACAATCATTGGGGGGTGTCCGTACTCCACTCCAACCTCTTCCATGTTCATCTAAAAGTCTAGTTGAGTAAGTGACTCCATGCATTGTCTTGAATCAACCCATAATTGTTTTGCAGTGGGTGAGTCTGCGGGATAATCCTCCAAAACATCTCTAGCTTGTAGTTGATAACAATCCTCTTAGTGATATCCCCTATACTTCATGGTCTCAACAAGTGAAGAGTTAAACTCTCCTCTACACTCACATTCATGGTTCTATGGGTTCCTTAATCAACCAACCTTCCCCATGGATTCCTTTTCACTATCAGTTGTTTCTCTTCTTGTCTAAGACTACTCATATATGTTGTAGTGTGGATAAATTATTATTGTTTTATCTCGTTGCAAGGATCTTTCATGCTTCCATTGATTCCTTCGACCAATCTAATCATAGAAATCCTAGGCGTCCTCCCAAGCTTCCGCTTTGTGATCAAGGGTGTGCTTGGTGTTTAGGCCTCAACCAGGAATACTAAGTGACTTTGATGAATGAGAGGAACTACTTTGGAAAGTATAAGGAAGTCCAACCACAAGATCATCACATGATCATCTAATGGAACTACCAACAAATCCATGTTTCCAAACCACTCCTCACTCTCATTGGTGCGGAATGAACAATCCTTGTCAACGACACTACTACTGAGTTCATCACTTTACACATTCGAGTGTTTCTCTAAGGTTTGTGATGAAGTGACTTCGTGGCTTGCCCGCTCAAAAATCTATGGATTGTACTAGTTTCAACCAAAGTTTCCATATTCAACTCACTTATCGTTACATTCACAAATCAAAGTCCCTCAACTTCTTCACTTTGTGAAAAATATCCTTGACCTCTTGTCTTGAACTCATGCATGTGTTCCACCAACATTTCCATGACTTCATTCATTTATTCTATCAGTTTTTGCACTTGAACCATCTCTTTCAATGGTTCATGATCTTTCATTGTTGGTGTGATTCAATCCTCCTCTTTCTCAACCAACAAAGCCAACCTTCCTTGCATTGGAAAATCCCTAACAAAATGATTGTGCCAATAGAAGTAACAGTTAATCATCTTACCTTTCTTCTTGAGTGGCCTGGGTTGATCCTCCACTACTACGCTTCCTTCTTGTTGGATGCTCTCCTCCCTGAGTGCTCCCAATGTAAGTGACGTCTAAATTCTCAATCACCCTTGCCAATGACTTCAATTCGTTGATCTTGGATTCTATATGCACGTCAAAATAATCCATCCTCTCCAAACCCTCTTGGAGTTTCTCAAATCATTGAGCTACATTGTCTCTCTTGATATTCCAAGATTTGTCACTTGCACCATCCATTTCAAGCTTAGATTTGGTGGGTACTTATATTTTTGTCTAAGCTTCACCTCCACTTTCCCCAAAGAATTCTCCCACTCCTTCAATTCTTTACAGCATGATCCAAGTCACTTGGCTTTTCCAAGAGTTCTATGCAACTCCTTTGCACTATTCCCATTGAGATTCCTTTTCAACAAACAGTGAAACCAAATCCAGTGTGCCTCAACACCACCATTCTAATTGCAGTAGTGGTTAAGAGCCAAATCTTCTCTGATACCCCCTGACACAAAGGTGACAGAGTGGTGAAGAGCTCACCAAATTGTCTTCTAAGTTTTCTTTGATACCACATGTCATGACTCCATAGGACGTCTATCTATATATTGCAATCATGCACCTCTTAAGGGAATGTGGCACCATGATGGTTCTTACTTGGTTGCTTGTCAAGACCAAGAATACTTCATCCAAACTATGCCTCTTCACCTAGATCATACCCATACTTCATTCTAGGCTACGAGAGACTCACACTCCAACTTTGTGAAACTCACTTGTATACTTAGACAATCTTGTTAAAACCTTGACACTTAGTCATTTAAGAATGCATCCATGAACATGTGAAACCAAGAGAAAAATTGAAAAACAAACAAGAGACTAGTGTGGGCAGCACAAGACATGCCTAACACCCGGATAAGTCTTATTATTGCAAAACCGTTACAAGATGAGCACTATTGGCTTAGTTTAAAACTTGTGAAGAGTTTCACAACTCTCCTCACCTCACAAAGATACTCATACACAAATTCATCCCACCAAGACTCTTTGTCACAACCACTTTTGCAACCTTTGCGCTGCACCCAAGACATGCACCCTTCTGCAGACTTACTATCTCTTCTTGGTTATATACTTCACTAAGCTAACACATACTTTGGTTATGCCTCATTTCATTCCTCACACAAACCTATGTTCAAACTTCCCCAAACCCTCCTTGTGTGTCCCACTCTTGGATACTTGTCTTCCATGTCTTCAAAAATCTGTGTTATTTTCCTTGCCTCAGAACCTTGCCTTGGTCATTTGACTTACTCTCCATGCCTCCTTGCTCCTTCTCCTTCCTTGTTTGTGCACCCTTGTGCTCTTATATGGAATCAAAGCGTCACCTTCACGAACCGTTTTTTCCTTTGGGTGTGTTGTACCCCTTCATGGACCAACGTGCCCAAATAAATCGACGCATCCCTTCATGGACTGATGCACCCAACCTATGCATTGATCAACCCTTTGCATCCCTTGGGACCAACATGCCCCAATATCGAGTGCGCTCCTCATGCTGACATGCCCCAGCCTCTTTAGTGAACCTTTGCCTTGTGCATTTCTTCGAATCGACCAACGATACTCTCCATGGGTGTGTTGATGGGGTCACCCAACCTCTCTAATGTGCCCATGCTGCCAAGGGAAGGTAGGCTCACTGCTTGGGCATGCACCCAAGTCGCCTTGTTCTTTCCCAAACGCAACCCAACTCATCATCAACCAACATAATGCAAGTGAGGTGTGTGGTCCCTTGGTGCCATATGTCACCATCATGCGCCCAATGTGTCCCTGCCCATGCCCATATGCCTTTGTTTTCCCAATCGATTGCATGCCCCTTGTGTTCTCTTGCTTGACTCATCTCCAAGTATTCCCAAGGAGCACACATGCTCGATGGGTGTCACGAGAGACCTTACAATATGTAACTTAAATCGAAAATCATTCTCATTTATGTGTTTATATGTTCTTTTCAACGATCAAAAACTTATTTTTTTATCTTTAAAAAATAGATTAACAATTTGGCTTCATATCCATTCTCTTTATAGTTAGCATTAGAAAGAGATTTAGATCAATATTAGATTGTTGACATTAGATTAGGTATATAATATGCATTCTGCATTGAATAATGAATTTCTCATTTTATTAAATCTCAATTGTTGGGACATTATTCTAGAGGGTATTTTCATCCAAAATAGGAAAGAGTTCAATTGAGCCCCTTTTCTAGGTTAAACCCCTACTATTGATTCTTTTGAAATAAGTATTGGAGTAATTTGAAGATGCATATTTATACTAGAGGAGTTTGTTTACTTATGATTTTTTGTTTTTCAAGGACTAAAGATGGATTCAAACAAAGTAAAAGCAATTTTTTAGTGGCCTTCTCCCAAAAGTACTTTTGAGGTAAGAAGTTTCCATGGTTTGGAAAGTTTCTAGAGAAAATTAGAAGATTTTAGATGAAATAATTTGTTGGAAAATAAAAGAAAAGAACTACAAGGAATTTTTGGTGAAGTGGAAATATAGGAGAGTAGAGGATACATCATGGATTTTAGAGAAAGAACATGTCCACTTAGGAGGTCATCAGCATCATCAACAATAGTTGTGGTATGCCTCTCTAATAAATCAATAATGGAGAAGTATGACATTTCTTTCCACCTTTCCAATAGAACAAAATGAAATAGAAATTTGTTCACACACAACCTACCACATCAAATTTAAAAGCAATGAAGTTATATAATAAGTAAGAGCTAGATATTAAAACCTTAAACATCATAGATCCATCTTACCTCAAGATCTATTAAGCATCCAACAGGATAAAAGATAAACCAAGATGCAAATCTATTTATTCTTAAAAGATATAGAACTACATCTTTTACATAGAAAAATATTTAAAAGAGATTTTGATTTCCAAAAACTTAAGAAACCATTGAAAAGAAAATAAATTTATAGAAAATTGCCACATCATGTGAATGGTGCTCGAGGTAAATGTCGTCGGTGGACAACATGTATGCCTAAACCCAAGGGATCCAAGTGGGTTTGACCTTGTGAACTCCTTGGCCCTTAAGGCTTTTTCATGGCAAGTCAAACCACTTGAACTAACTCATGGGGATTATTTCAAATGATATAAATACTTTGTTTATAAGAAGAAAATCCTAAGGCACCACTACAAGGATAAAATGATGGGTCAGTTGTATAACCACTAAAATTCACAATTTGGAAAATTTTACTCTTTATGATTTTCTCTCAAATCATTGTAAAAAACATTGAAAATGGAAAAAATTCATTCAAATTTAACATAAATTTCAAAATTGATTCAAACCACCCAACTTTCAATGTATTTTTTTCTTTCTAGGAGAAGGGAAACCCAAAGTATGCTCCCCCACACTCATAGATGACATCCCCAATAAACCTACCAATGTAAAGTAGTGCACCTCCCAAGGGATGCTTTTTTACATTCATGGACGACATTCATTGATGGGGATTTAAAACCCAAGGGATACTTCCCCACATTTGTGAAAGGGATACCTATTAGACTAAGTGAACTTTCCCTCGAAAAATCTCACTTGAAGGGCACATCGAGGTTAACTAGGGGATTTGAAGAGAGGTGGGCTACATTAACTCCATTAATTACAAGCAAAATTATAAATATTATTTTATATTAGTCCCATGGTTGGTTAGCATTATTGTTATGTAGACTCATTCTAGATTATTATGTAAACTCATTCTAATAAGATTAGATTACTGTTCTCATGGTTAAAAAAAAATATTCACAATATCTCATAATTTAAAAAATATATATTCACAATAATTGAAAGAAATGAAAGAAAAAATGTATAAATATTTCTTTAAAAAAAATCTTACAACAATTAAGATAAACCAAACAAATCCACGATACCACTCTGTCCCATTTCTTCCCATAAATATTTCGCATTGAAAATATTAAAAAGCACAATAATTCCAATATTAAAAAGCATTTTGCAATAATTCTAATATAGTCAGTATCGTAAAGAGATAAGGCAATCGCCATCACTCATTTAGATATATAAAATCAAACTAATACATTTATTCATATACAGCTTCTTACCATTTCTATTTTGCAATACTTCCAATTAAACTCTCGTATCTTAAAGAGATAAGGCAATGGTCATCACTCATTACATATATGAAATCAAATTATTCCATTTAATCTTAATTTCTTGCCATCTATGTCTGAGCTTGTATTCGAAACTTTTTATAACTGACCATGGGCATGGATTGATATTGTTGTTAACTCCAGTGCGTATGATGCGCGTTCTTATTATTTGCATCTATTGATGCAACACTTTACCATAATTGCAGAAATATGGATAAGCTTGAACAATTCAGCTTATAAATCACAACTTAACAATTCCAATCTTGTCCATTCAATTCATTAACAAACTCCAAAAATGTAAATCACAGCCGAAGCGTTTTATGACCACATGCTGATATTTTGGTACAACAACAAATTATTTACTCTATTATCCATGAAGCTGCAGACATGACATAATTTCAGAGCCACATGATAAACATATGTATACACACAATTATCTAATCTTCCCTGCCTTTCACAGCACTCAACAAATCACAGAAGTACAGCATCTTTGATGACTCCACAGATAGACTGTTATGTAAATATTTAACTGTATTGAGATTATCCACACTGCATTGAAGAGACTTTCATATATTATTTATTTTGTTTTGCTTGGTGGGTTACTAGAATGGTTGAGTGTTGTGGTTACTACCACTGAGATCTCATGATCTGACATCTCAGGATGATAAAATCTCCTGCGAGCTCTTTGATGAGATGTCACCAAAAAATATTATTTATTTTATGTGATAATATATTAAAAAAACTGTATTAATAAAATATAGAAAAATTATATCAATTTACATTCATCTTAAATCTAAATTTAAACCTAGATTTAACAATAATAATGATGATGGTAATGATCCATAATATCCAAATTATTTAACCATATAATATACCATATAAATGTATACAGTTACAGGATAGCCACATGATAAGCACAGATATACACAAACAATTCTCTAATCTGTCCTGCCTTTGACAGCATTGAACAACCCACAGAAAGATGAGGATCTTCGAATCTGTCCTGCCCTTGACAGCACTCAACAACCTACAGAAAGATGAGGATCTTCGACGATCTTACAAGATAGATTCAAACTAGCATGCTATGTACATGTTTAATAATAATAATAGGAGTAGTGCATGATTTATTGCTGGTGTCCACAGTACTTAACTGTATAATATACAATGTAAATGTATACAATTAAAAAGAGAGTCATCTCATCGTTCTCCTCTCTGCTCAGGGGTGAGGCCTCCTTTTCCACAGGTGGGGCAGCTCAACAGGCCAAAGCCTTGGCAATCATAGCACCTGCAAAGCACAGTGCAGTGATTATGCAATTTGACCATTAAAAAACAATATATAAAATCCTCAAAGAAATACCAATTCAAAGAAAAAACAGGATATTTGGCTACTCACTTCCACCTCTCAAACATATTCCCATTCTTCTTATTTTTACCTGTTCCCTGCATTATGAATGAATATTTCATCGACAATACTCCCACAAAACAAACAAGTAAATACATAAATAAATAAATGCTCCATATTCACAGAAAGCACCTTGCAACCCTGGCATTCGATGGCTCCTTTTCCATTGCATTTGCCACACCCTCTTGCAACCTGCCAAACCACAGATGTCATTTACAGCCCTCATGGTTTTAACAGATTTCAAAGGAACCCAGATACAAAAAACCAGGAAAAACAAACAAACAAACTGATAATAATCAGTGAGAGCGGGATAATTCAGACCAAATTCAATAACAGAAGCCCTTGCAGAAAAATAAGGGCTGAGGTTTCATACCATTTTCAATCCAGGGATTGCTCGCAATGCCGAAGTGACAGGAGATATTCTGGCAGGTCTGGCTCTCTGCAAGGAGAATGGGGTGCTCCATGTGGCCGTCTTCCTGCTGTCAGAGCGAGGCAACAGAGGTGTTGAAACCAATGGAAATAAGGATGGGCGATGGGCGGTTGTCCAGAAGCATAACTTCATATTTGCTAACACGAAACACACACTCACCAACACAAAAGCACTCTTCAAACTCTAATCTTTCAAAGATAATATCCAACTCAGAGATTTTTAACCTGTGTGTAGTTTTATTGAGAATTTTGTGTGGGAAGCAGAGAAGGATATGCGCGACACTGACACAACAGGCTCACAAACTATAATGTCTCTCATTTACTATAAGGAAGGAAGATTAAGGATAGCATTGTACTGTCTCTCTCATCTGGAGCGTTGAACTTCATCCATTTGAGGTCTACGTCTGAATTATTGTAAGAAAGAATTTGTCGTATGAGAGCCATTTGCATGGACAGGAAACACATCACAAAAAGGGAAACGTGGAATGGACGAATAAAAAGTTGACTTGACAATCGAGTGAGTTATGGCCATGTACATCTGTCTCCATTATGGGGTGCCATAAGTGATAATGGGAGCAAGTGACATGACTCCAATACCGAAAATTGTATGGTGGAGGGCATGGAGATATGGGACAGAGAATCTTTTATGGTATAGCACTTTCTGTACAGGATAGGATATAATTCTGTCCGGGTGAAAATATGAATTTTTTTTAATGAAAATATGAATTTGAGGTATTAGAGACCCCAGAATTTCAGTGTTAGGAGAGTTTTAAATATTTTAAATTAATTAATACATTTAAAAATAATAATTCTCTAAATGTATTTAATGACCACCACTCTTCACTTGTATGATGTTCCAATTCACATTTGATGTGCACTTCAAAGCATATATGTACCAGATTTTGTTGCATGTTGGTCTTTCCTTTCCTTTGCAGAGTGGATATGCCCAATCTTGATGATTTCATAGTGGACAATACCATGGTTCAATTGGTATTGGCATATGGATGGCTTTGTATACATGATGGAGACTTTGTCTATTGTGTTTTCATGATGATGCTTATGTATTAGATATTTTCATATTCGTCATGATGCTAGTGAATATTGGTGTAATTTTTTAATGAATAATAACACTCTAAAGTTTTGTATTTTCCTTAATTGTATCATGGAGGATTGTAATTTTCATTTAAATAAGTGTTGTCTACTAAAGATCTAGGTAGTTGTAGTGTGCAATCTTTCCTAACCATATGTTTTAGTTAGGTTGTATTATTAGAGACCTAGGTAGATCTTTCTTATCAAGGTTGACTTATCATGTAATCAGGGCTAAAATGAAGAAAAGAAAATCATGTGTATGAAAAGCCTAAATAAAGTTTAAAGAGCTAAAAATCTTGGAGGTTGGTGGAACTAAAATAAAAAGTTAAAATATAAAGCTTGAGACATGCCACCATGTAATAAAATTCAATTTCCCAAAGTCTCATGCTTAACAATGCATATCTAAAGAAAGGGGTCAAGAAAATAAAAATAAAAACACTAAAAAGAGCTAGTAAGAAAAAGAGGCTCCAGGAATGGTAACTCAAGGCTAAGCGCTCCATCTCTAATGTCACACATGTGGAATCAAAGAATAACTCATAACTCTTAAAATATAGTAAGAGAAGACCTCTATGTCATCCTATGTGGCTATGCGGGTCAATTCATGAAAATACCTTCCTAGCATCACATCACATATTCCTAACTTAGAGTCCTAGGAAATGCTTCTTGTCTTAGTTGTCACATGTAATAGAGGTCAATGATGTCCCCACCATAGTTAAACTTAGTAAATGATAAAAATTAAATGAGTCATTGAAAAGTTAAAGGATGTCACTTAATGTTTCATCGCTTAATGACATGTATATCGATGCATGATTTATCATTATGAGGTGGCATCCATGCATTGGGATTTGTCTACCTACCTAGAGCATTGCATCTCTACTTTGATATTTGTGTACTTGCATTGGGAGTTGTGTACCTTCCTTGGGAATTGTGACTCTATGCCTAGGGCGTTGTGACAGAGATTCTACACATTTTGGAGCCACAATTGCCACCTCTGTTGTTATGGTCCAACGTCTTTAAAATGATAAAATGACAATGAATATAGTCCACTTCAATGGGGGAAATTCCTTCTACAATATAACCAATTCAGAAGACAAGATAAGATGAGATAAGACAATACTAAGACTAGGTCTCCTTGATATATATATATATATATATATATATATATATATATATATATATATATATATATATGAGACAAAGAGTACAATTATAATGAAAGGATACAATGAAGGGTTCTACATACAAATATAACACTAGAAATGTAAAATTTCAATATCTAGGGCTTAATAAGGGGTTTTATATATAACATGGGGATTTTCTTGGGCTTAACATGCTCCTCGTCTTCAACAAGTGTTGTCCTCAACACTTGACTAAACACGAGTGTTTATGCATGAAGAACTCATCTTTTCATGTCACCTCTTCCACTGGTAGGTTCTCCCATTTGACGAGGTACTCAGTAATTGCTCGATTTTTCAGCTACTTAATCCTTGTTTCAAGGATTGTTTATGGTTCTAGTATGGTTTTATTTCTTCATTAATCTTTGGTAAAATAGTTTCGACTGGGATCCTAATGTCAATTACCTTCTTTAAGAAAGAAACATGGAAGACTGGATGCACACATGAAGATGGAGGCAACTCTAATTTGTAATCCATACTTCCAATCCTTTGCAAAACCTTATAGGGGCCATAATATTTGGGTGTTAATTTATTTTCCTTCTTTTGTTGCTTGAGGGACATTTGTTTATATGGTTGTATCCTCATAAATACCCAGTCGGCCACTTCGAATTCCCTTTCACTGTGATGTTGATCTTCTTATTGTTTCATCCAAGTTTTGTCACAACCTAGTTGTCCTTAAATAGTTTGAGAACCTCCTGTTGGTGCCCTATGTGGTCATCCACTACTTGAACCTTTGCAGTCTCTTTCAAAGGTGATGTGATGGATGGAGGATGATATCCATAAAGTGCCATAAATGGGGACATTTTTTATGAAGTATGGATGGATTTGTTGTACCACCATTCTGCCAAGGGAAACCACTTGATCCATTGTGTCTATTTATCAGATGCAAAGCAATAAATATATCCTTCTAGACATTTATTCGCAATATCATTTTTCCCATTGGATTGAGGATGGTAAGATGATTTGTGATCCTATTGAGTACCCAAACAAGAAAATATTTTAGTTCAAAAATTTCTAGTGATAATTGAATCTTTGTCACTTACAATAATCTTGGGGACTCCATGTAGCTTTTGAATTTTTTCCATGAATTTTGTGACTATTATACTTTTTTTAAAAGTATGAGAAAGAAAGAAAAAATGGGCATACTTTGTCAGTCAATTCACTACTACCATGATGACAATATTTCCTTCGTATTTGGGTAAAACTGTAATAAAATCCATTGAAACTTCTTCCCAATATTGATTTGGTATAGCTAATTGTTGTAGGAGACCTAGTATCTTGATTGTCTCTCCCTTATTTTGTTGGAAAACCACACATTCATACACAAAATTTTGAACATTAGTTTTAAGACCTTCCCAGAAAAAGTCCTTATTGATCACGTGGTATGTTTTCAAGAATTCAAAATGTTCTCCTATATAAGAATTGTGCAATTCCAAAAGGACCTTCTGCTTGAGTTTGTAATTTTTACATAAATATAGGTGATCACGCTACCATAGTGAATCATTATTCCATAAAAAATTATGTAATGATTTGGAGTCCTCTTGTAGTTGTTGAATGATCTTGCTTCCTTACTATCAGTGCTTCTTTCACCCAATCAAATTGCAGAATAGAAATAGCATATAGTGAATCTTTTGTCTCTTCTTCTTTCCTTGAAAGGGCATCTTCCACAACATTGTTTTTTCATTTTTTGTAGATAATTTCAAAGTCAAAACCTAGTATCTTTGTAACTCATTTTTTTTGTTCTTATGAAGATAATTGTTTCTCCAAGAAGTACTTGAAACCACCATGATTTGTTTTTACTTTGAAGTGTCTTCCTATTAGGTAAGGGCGCCATTTCTTAACTACATGTAGTATGACCAACATTTTTTTCATAAATGGGTTTGAGTAAGTATTTTCCTTTAATTTGGCTTCTTTCAAAGGTAAAAGGTCTTCCTTCTCTCATTAAAACTACACCAACTCAATGGCCTGAGGCATCACACTCCATAATGAATGTTTTTTTAAGTCGGGTGTGGCCAGGATAGGAGTTGTACACATAGCCTCCTTAAGTTTTTCAAAGATTTGGTTGTTTCTTGAGTCCAAGAAAATGCTTCCTTATTTAATAATGTTGTTAGAGGTGTTTCTATTTAACAATAGTTATTGACAAACTTGCAATGTTATCATGTCAATCCTATGAATCCTTTAAGTTTCTTCAAGGTTTTGGGAATTGGTCATTCCCTCATAGATTTAATTTTGTTATGGTCCACTTTCACACCTTCATGAGATACAATATGACACAAACATTCCACTCCTTGAACCCAAAAGGCACACTTGGAAGGCTTTGCATAAAGTTGTTGCTCTTCCAATAGTTGTAATACTCTGTAAACATGTTCTACATGCTCTTCCCAAGATTTGTTGTATATTAGTATGTCGTCAAAAAATACTTTCACAAATTTGATAAGGAAGGGATTGAAAATAGAATTCATCAAGATTTGAAATGTTGAAGGTGCATTAGTAAATCCAAATGGAATAACCAAAAACTCATAATGCCCTTCATGTGTTCTAAAATATATTATGGGAATGTCTTCCTGCCTCATTCTTATTTGATGATATCTCGAATGAAGATCCAAATATGATCTGGATTTATGAGCGGAACGAAAGGAATAACAAACTGAATACAATAACATAGAGATATGGAGAACTATAAAATATATCCAGTGAACAATAACTACTATTGAATAAATAGAATAGGTTGAAAGTGTAAAACTGCAGAACTGAAAACAACCTACTCGAATGGTGGTAGTTATCTATGAGATGAGATGAGGCTACTACACGCATTTTTCTTAGCAGAATGATTACAATGAGGCTTCAGAGGCCTTTTTAACATTACTCATGAATGCCAAAACCCTAGACATCTAAAAACCTAACCCTAGGAGATGAAATGCCAAATATTATGTGAGCCCAGATGGGTAAGTTGGTACCTCAAATTCTCAGGGTCGTCACATTTGCATACGACCTTTGTTTTAGGTGCATGATAGCTCGTTGGAAAGATATTTTAGAGAAATACACATTATCGTGTCAAAATTTGACCCCATCTATAGTTTGACTGTGACAAGCCAAAAAAACATTGTTTAGGGCCCCAAAATGGCTCTGGAAGTACATAAAGATGTACTGGCATGAAAAATTCCAAAATAACCCAGTTGGATTATGTGGGAGGCCACCAATATCCACCTAGAATATGTGTATGGATTCAGATAGCCCCAAAAGTGTAGAACCCACAATTACAAAGAATTACAGAAGAACGTGTTGAACTAACAACTCTTAAGAGAATCCAGTTGGAATAGGTGGGTGGCCACCAATATCCACCTGGATCAGTGCTCTCCCCTTAGGAATAAATGGTCTCGATTACGTTGAGTTCTCCCATCAGGTGAGGAAACTTTTGTTGAATTTGGCCCTGGCTTATCCACTTTCCTTGGTGTAGGAGTTTCCCTGACTTGACAACCCGATAAAGTTAGATCTTATGTTGGCAAGTTCCCTTGACCTTTGTGTCCACTATATGATCAGTCGATGCATGTTCCATGCAGTTAGTTTTGAGATATGTTGGTTTCAATTGTTCTTCGATCTCTGAGGTGTCGAATAATTGTGGAAAATATGGTTGAAGGAGGTCCACATTGAACACTAGGTGCAAGTGAAGGAAGGGTGGAGTGTTGAGCTCAAAATCATTGCTACCCACAACCTTGGTGATAGTGTAAGGCCCATAGAAAAGTGGGTGGGGATTTCGATGGGGACCTGTAAGGTGCTCTTTCTGCAAATGTAACCAGACCTTGACTCCCACCTGAAACTGGTGTAGTACCCGGTGTTGATCACTGTGTTGCATGTACTTAGCATTGGCTTTCTGAGAAATCTCATGCACATGTTGGCATCTGTGCTGAGTCCGTTCAATGAATATGGTGGCTTTGTCCACCTCAGAATGAACATGGGAAGATTATGCATGTGTGGTTGCAAGAGGTATTTGAACATCAATGGGACCCAAGGGTTGGAATCCCAACCCCACCTAAAATGGGCTATGGTCGATGGAGCTATGGAGAGCTTTGTTGTAGTTGTGTTGAACATAGGGAAGTCTCTCATCCCATATACTCGAATTCTTAGAGTTGTACATGTGTAGGATGTGCACAATCATATGATTGACGACCTTTTTTTGGCCATCGGTTTGGGGGTGGAAAACAATGTATTTAGTGAGCTTGGTGTCCAACAGTGACCAAAGACTCGACCAAAATGTGTTGAGGAACTTGTTGTCCCGATATGAGTTGATGCTCTGTGGTATCCCAAAATGGACCCACACCCATTCGAAGAAGATCTTGGAAATATATTTCGTTGTGATGTTCTTCTTGCAGGTTGTGATAATGGCCATCTTCGAAAACTGATCAAATACCACAAATACACAATCATTTTCGTTCTTGATGGACAGAAGGTCAGACATGTAATCCATCGAGATGGATTCCCAAGGCCTCTCGAGAGCAGGAATAGGGTTGTATAAGCCTTTATTATTGATGGTTGGCTTGGCAATGGCACAAGAAGTGAAAGATCTAATATACTTGCTAACATCTTGTCAAAGTTTTGGCCAATAAAAATATTTCTGTAGAACGACCACAGTTTTCTCCATGCCAAAATGTTCTGCCATTCGACTATAGTGAGCCTCCCAAATCAGATTTGCATGCTCGCTTGTGGGAACATAGAGGTGGCCTAGATGGAATAAAAATCCATCCTGGATGTGAAAAGCAGTGACATTCGTTCTTGTACCCAAGAGCTGATAGGTGGTGGAAAATTCAGGGTCACACTGATAAAGTTGGGGCCATTGAGATGCCTCATTACCACAGGAATGGAGCACTTTGGTGAGTGCAGCAATGGGAGGACGACTGAAGAAGTCAACAACATGATTTGTGCTCCATGTTTTATACTTTATGTTGAGATGGAACTATTGTAGGTATTGTTGAGTCCATTTTTGTGCTTCCATAAACCATACTTTTGCCTCTTTATTTATCCATTTTACCTTCATTTCATTCCACATTTTCCATGAAACAGCTTATGCAAGGTATATTTGTCATTCTTTAGCTTAAGAATTGAATTTTCTAAATTTTAGCATTAAAATTGGACATTTACCAGAAATTATAGGATTTGACCAAATCCCGTAAAAGCTCTGTGGTTTGTATACTTGCAGGACACCTGGGCGAAATATAACACTTGGGTCATGTTCCCTGATGTACAAGGATGGAGAATGAGCTATCATATTCAAAATCCGATCCTTCCAGATGTCCAGTCAACGCTAGTCAAACAAGGCCACTTCAGCAGAAATTGCCCTGTTTCAGCCTTAAATCTTGGACAGTTTTGGATTTTGTGGGATTTTGACCATATATTGAGTATCTAAAGGAGGAATTCGACCCTCCTAGGATATTGTGGATCTAATTATGATATTTAGGAGACATTTTAGCATTTTTGGTTTTTAGACTCTTGTATAAATACTCTTAAGCTTAAAC
>JZKD02S1593787.1:126154-146402 GCA_000966675.3 Picea glauca
GTTATTATGAAAAAAATATTAATGGCACCAAAGAACCCACATAGAGGATAAAGATTTTTACATATGTCTTGTGTTGTTTTTTGACAACATCATCATGAAGCTTAATCCTAAGAAGATTTAAATAGGACCTAAAAACCTTATGTTCTTTCCTTGACCATGGACAAGACCTAAATTCCATACATGGTGTGAAAAAATTGTGAATGACACCCATATCCCACCCAAGCACCATAGTCTATTAAATAGGATAGATGTGGTGGTTTGAGGCCTTGGTAATGGCCAATGAGCCAAATAAAATATGTTTAGGACCTAAGGCTCTTTTTTTTTTATCTCTAGTCATGGTACACACCTTGAGACCTATTCTTATTATGAAAATGTACCAATGGTTCGAAATGAAACTATATGACAGATAGGTGTGGCAATTTCAACTTTATGCAACTAAATGTAACTATATGAAACTATGTTGGTACTATATTGCAACTATATTGTAACTTATGCAACTATATTGAAACTATATTCTCAAATATTGGTGAGTGGTCAAATGCAACTATATTTCAACTATATGCAACTATATTGCAACTTATGAAACTATATGCAACTTATGCAACTATATTGTAACAATTTTGTATGCAACTATATGCAACTATGCAACTATGCAACATGCAACTTATGCAACTTCATCAATTTTATGGAACTTATGCAACTTTACGCAACTTTATGCAACTTTACACAACTTATGTGACAATGCAACTTATGCAACTATGTGACTATGTTAGAACTATATTGCAACTTATGCAACTATATGCAACTATATTGCAACAATTTTGTATGCAACTATATGCAAATATGCAACTATATGCAGCTATGTAACTTATGCAACTTATGCAACTATATTGCAACTTATGCAACTTTACACAACTTTATTGCAACTTATGCAACTATATGAAACTTATGTAACTTATGAAACTATATGCAACTATATTGCAACTTATGCAACTTTACACAACTTTATTGCAACTTATGCAACTATATGCAACTTATGCAACTATGTGCAACTAGGTGTGTCAATTTCAACTTTATGCAACTATATGACGGATAGGTGTGGAAATTTCAACTTTATGCAACTAAATGCAACTATATGCAACTGTGTTGGTACCAAAAATGTATATTGGCACGATAANGTGTGGCAATTTCAACTTTATGAAACTAAATGCAACTATATGCAATTGTGTTGGTACTATATTGCAACTTATGCAACTATAATGCAACTATATGCAAATATATTGCAACAATTTTGTTTGCAACTATATGCAACTATGCAATTATATGCAACTATGCAACATGCAACTTAAGCAACTTTATGGAACTTATGTAACTTTACGCAACTTTTGCAACTATATGCAACTTATGAAACTATATTGCAACTATATGCAACTCTGTTGGTACCAAAAACGTATATTGGCACGATAAATTATCTTCTTTTTTTAACGAGTGTAGGTACCACCAAATAGGTATCTATTGTATCTATCTTCCTCAAGTGATGATCAAGATATAGTAAGAGAGGTTGAAAGTGAGACGTGTTGTACTAGATCTACCGGTTCTAGATCAACTAGGTTGGAAAAGCTAAGGAAAAGATTTCGTACCTGCATGAAATTTTTTATTGCCAACGGAGGGTCGTGTAATTATGATGTTGAGAGCATAGGTGAAATTGAGTTTCCCTTGAGGTATAAACATCTAGTGCAATGATGGGAACCTAAGGAGCTACCTGAAGTGGACACAGATTTCTTCATCGGTGGTGTTGGCGATGGAAGTCACTCCTGGATTGCTAGCAGGAGAGAGCCTGACGCCCATCACTTTTATGTCACGGTTTGTTTATAGATGGGTGATCAAATGGAGGGAAACTCAAAACGATAGCGTTCCAACTCTGAAACCAAGCCAGGTATACATGAGCAAGTGAGGTCTTGCATAAACTTCAGACAATAAGATGTAGTAAGGGGTGAATAGGCGGAAGACTTGTATGAGAGGAATGCGGAGGTATGTCATAAACAACAGGTTTCTAACAGGATGAGGAAGAAGATGTCCAAATGCGATATCATCTTACACTCAAACGAAAAGGCCAGAGAATACAACGATGCGACAATAAATCTTTTATCATAACATAACTGCAATAACTTGCGTGACTCAGTCAATCAAGAACTCTCTTAGCATGAGATGAAATTAGATGGGGTAAGAAAAATTGTCTTTCATAAAACAAGAAATCTCATATACAGATGCATAAGATGAAAGCTAGAAATATCATTACAGTAGGGAGCTCTTCTCAACCATCGATGCCTTACAAATTACAAAGACTGAGTTTATATACTCAGAGAAAATTGCCTCACAGAGGCGTGCTCAGTCACCCAAGGCTTGGTGTCACTTCACTTCAGTCAAACTCGTACTGATATCTTCTTTTAAGCGTCATCTTAACCACGCATGGCTCCTGTAAGGAGAGTAGCTGAGCCATTAAGTGTCGGGCTAGCGTGCGCAGACATCTTTGATGAATTGAGGTCTTCGGGATGGCTTCTTTGAGAAAATCGATACACAAGACCTCCTCGGGCAGACGACTCACCAGAACCTCCATTCCCTCACTTAATGAATGAGAGGAAGTCTCAACCACCCTCTCCTTCCATCATTTACTTCAGGCGATAAACGGTAAGGAGATCGGATCCGATGGCGCCTGGAGGCCACGATGATTCCCTCTGCAACTGAAATTAACGCCTTGGAATTCTTTACATAGCTCTTTCCTTCCCCAAGCGACCATGGGCTGTGACCACGTGCTGATTTCTAGTATGTTGCCGGGATTCGCGAATGGGAATGAGCTACTCCTACAAATTGAAATCGCGATGAAACACCGAGACAAATCAATCTAGTGCCACGCGTCCCTTTGAGATCTGACGGTCTAGAATTTTCCCGATGCCACGGTGGTCCCGGGTCCGAGACTCTCTCGACACCTCGCGCATCGGAGAATAATGGAGCTGCTCTTTGCGTGTTCGAGTCGCGATGGACGAAGTGCCAAGGTGGATCTACTTGCTTCCAGGTGTCCCTTCTGAATGGAAGGCTCTGATCACCTCGGAAATACTGTGGGTCCAAGTCCGGGATGTCTTCGGCACTTCGCGACTCGCGCATCCTAACACCAACACTTCAGGACTTATTGTGGCGAGATCCCGAGGCTTCGTGCCACCTGTATTCCACTCGCCGACTCTGCTATGGCCCCCACTGCCTCCAACTGTCGAGATATCGCCTCTCACAATCTCGTGATCCCTGCGCCCAAATTCTCGAACCTTTTTTTGTGAGGCCCTGATATGCGATCCCACGTGTGGATCCAATGGTTCTCCTCGATCCAGATCCAACGTCCAATACCTTCTCGCTTCTCGCATCTTCGCGACTTGAAATACCTAATGCCTGGGCCTTTACTCTGTGAACTCCTGAGTTTGCGAGATCATCGACCTTGGTTGATGCCGACGACACTTTGCCCGCTCGCTTGACCTGCTACTTGGAAAAACAAGATTCTCCCATGCTACGCTTGATCACTTTGTGCAACTTGCAGACCCAAATGCTCTCAAGCCCATGACAAGAAATATCGCTAACATTTGGCTCCATGGGGGATAGAGTCGTCCCTATGATGCTCTAAGAACTCCTTCAGCAGCTTCAGTGCCTTGCTATTGGGCTATGGAGTCACTTATTAGGCTGAAAACATACAAAAAGAAACTAAACAAAGAACTAAAAGACAATATTTACAAACAAAACAGCCATCTAAGGCTCAAATAAAACATCTTTTTAGAAAATTCCCATTCACTTGGCAGTTGAAAACCTCTTTACCCTCCAGATCCTGCAACCTATAGGTGTTGTTGGAGAAAATCTCAGAGATTTTAAAGGGGCTGATCCAGAGGGCATCGAACTTGCTATGCTTTCCTTTATCCTGTCTAGGTGCGTCCCACTTGAACACCAAGTCCCCGATCTCGAACTCCTTTTTATTGACCTTCCTGTCAAAATCCTGCTTGATCTTCTGCTGATGACGGTAAGATGCGTCCCTTACTTGTTCTCTGCTCTGCTGCACTTCCACTATCTGATGAATTCTTCTGATCATATGATCTGGTTCTCCCTCATAATATTGAAAAAACTTCGCCACAGGTAAGGCGAGCTGGGTAGGGAAAACCGCCTCTGCTCTGTAGACTAGCTTAAACGACGAGGTTCCCAGAGACCTCTTCGTCGTGACCCGATCGGCCCATAGAGCAAATTTCAACTTTGAATCCCAGGATCTTTTCTTATCCTCTAACAATGTTTTGATGATCTTTATCAGGCTTTTGTTTGAGGATTCCACTAAACCATTGACCTGGGGATAGTAGGGGGTGGAGTGAATTAGCGAGATCTGGAACTGCTCGCAGAAATTAATTAGGGGTTCATATTTGAAAGAGGCAACATTATCGGTGACGATTCTGCTGGGACAACCAAATCGGGCTATGATATCCTCCAAGAAGCTGATAATTACTTTGTGTGATGCGCTTCTGGTGGGGACAACTTCTATCCACTTGGTGAAATAATCTGTTGCAGTCAAGATCCATCTGTGCTGACCACTTGAGGGAGGATGAATCTCTCTGATGAAGTCCAACCCCCATTGCTGAAAAGGTGCCGAAGCTACTATGGGCTTCAATGGAAGTGATTTGAGCTGCTGCTTTCCTGAGAACTTTTGACATTTGGTGCAAGCTCTGATCTCCCTGCAAACATTGGGGAACAACGTGGGCCAATAATACCCATCTCAGAGTATCTTGTGGGCTGTGGTCTTCCATAAATGATGACCTCCACAAAGGCTGCTATGAAAATCAAACATAACCTTCTGGGCTTTCTGTGGGTCCAGGCATCTCAAAAATACCCCTAGAGGATCTTTCCAGTACAAGGTTTGGTCAATGAGGCAATACCTGACCGCCTTAAGCTTTAGAGCCCTTGCTTTGATTTTTCCCATTCCATCGGGGGGCTTCAATTCTTGCAGAAAGTACAAGATATCCTTGTACCAGGAGCATGTTTCTAGGGACAGGGCACCCTGAAAATTCTTGTTGGATGAGTCATCTTTCTCATTGATGAAGATAATCCCCAAGGCTTTGCAATTGGATTCAGCCAGCAACTTGGCCAAACCCTGCCCCTTTATCAACTTGGTGGGCTTAATCTCTAGATCAAATTCTAAGATATTGGCAATCCACTTTCCTCTTCTTCCATCCAGGTTGGGCTGTATAAGAATGTCCTTCATAGAGGCCGAAGGAACATATGCAATGATCTTCGAGTGCAAGACATAGACTCTGAAATATTTGAGAGCTTTCACCAATGCATAGGCATGCTTTTCCATGATCTCGTACCGGAGTTCTGCATCTATTAATGCCTTGTTGTAGAAGGAAATAGGTTACTCTCGCCCTTGATCATTTTATGCAACAAAACTTCCGCTACTGTATCACAGGAAGCAAAATAAAATATCAGGAAATCTTTGGAATAATCGGGGCTGATTAGCACAGGTGCCTCAGTCAATGCCTTCTTTATTTGGAAAAAGGATTCCCTGGGTTCAGTGGTCCATTTTACTTCATTTCCCTTCCTGAGCATGGTTGTGATGTGTTTCACCAGCTCGACAAAATTTGAGACGAATCTCCTCAGGAAGTTAATCCTTCCTAGAAATGCCTGGACCTCTTTCTTAAACCTGGGAAGTGAAAGGGTCTGAATTGCTTGTACCCTGCTAGGATCAATCCTCACTCCTTCTGCTAATACTATATGGCCCAACAACTTCCCCTCCTTCATAGAAAACAAGGATTTCTTGGGGTTTAAGGATAAGCCATACCTCCAACACTTCATGAAAACCTTTCTCAAGTGGCAGCAGTGCTCCTTGTCTGACCTAGAGAAGACTGTGATGTCATCTAGATAGATCAATACAAACTGATCTTTCTCCCCAATGAAGGCTATATCCATAGCTCGCTGAAATGTTGCCCCTGCATTCATCAATCCAAAAGGAATTTTGGCATACATGAATGTCCCCCAAGGAGTGGTGAAGGTTTTTTTTTCCCTATCCTCAGGTATGACTGATATCTGATTGTAACCAGAGAAACCATCAATCATGGATATCCTGGATGCACTAGTGACCTTCTGCAATATGTGTTCCATGTTGGGTAGGGGATAATTGTCTTTCTTTGAGCTTCTATTCAGGTTTCTAAAATCGACACAAAGTCTGATTTCCCCGCTTTTCTTCCTTACTGGGACCAAATTAGCCACCCACTCAGAATACCTCAATGGGACAATGATTCGGGCATCTAACAATTTCTTCACTTCTTTCTCCATGACAGGTAGCAACATGGGATTTATCTGTCTCAACTTCTTCCTGAATGGTTTAGCTTCTTCTTTCAGTGGGATCTTGTGCTCAATGACAGATGTGTCATACGTCTTAAGGTCTTCGTAGGTCCATGCAAACACATCAACAAACTCTCTCAGCAACTCCGTGTACTCGACCTTCTGTTCTCTGGTCAAACTACTTGATAGTTTGACAAACTTGGGCTCCTCCGTTGTGCCAATGTTGCATTCGGTTGTCTCGGCATCTTCATTTGAGACCCTTCCCTTTACCGACACATCATTCCCATAGAAAAATCTTTCTAAAGGGACAAGTCCTCTAGGAATGTGATTGCTGGGCAACTGAATCATCTGATGATTAGCAAATTTATTTACAAACTTCTCAGGGTGAGGGTTACCTTCCAGGTCGGGATCCTGGTCAATATGCAAAGCCAAAAATTCGTCCACTGATTGGAGAAAATTTTTGAGTTCAGAATCATCCTTGAACACCTTCCAATGCTTGACATTTTCCGGAACCGCGGGCCTATATCTTATATCAACATCATTTTTTACCGTAGGTGGCAGAGGAAATTTGAGCAAACTAGCTGAGACAGCTAAAGAATCGGCCAAAGTATTTTCCTCCCTCGGAATGAAATAAATGTTAAAATCCAAGAATAAATTATCAATAAGGTCCCATACTTCATTCCGATAATTTCCGAGTCGGGGATTATGGGCACGATAGGCATTCCTTACCTGCTGAATAATCAACTCAACATCTCCAAATATTGCTACTTTTTCAATTCCCATTTCCTTTGCAGCCCTCATACCCAGAACAAGGGCTTCATACTCCACCATGTTGTTGGTGACTTCGAACTCCAGCTTATATGACAGGGACACGACTTCATGACATGGTGATATGAAAACCACTCCAGCGCCAGTGCCTTCGCTAGAAGAAGCTTCATCAAAAAACATCTTCCACATAGAAGAGCTTTGAGGGGAAATCGAATGATCAGTGCTGGGATGTTTTCTGATGATTAAAGAGCTTTCAGGGGCATCAGTAAGCTACAACAAACTAGACCCCAAGTCGGTGTCAAGTGAAAAGATGGGGTGATTGGTAGGGTCTGCTTCATCACTGATAATATAGGCCAGCTGGGCTTCTCTATATAATCTCCTTTGTTCCCCTCCGAAGACCAGAATGGTGGCATATGTGAGATCCATATGTAGTGTCCTTCCAAGTTTTTTGATCCACGATCTAGACAACAACATACCGAATTTGGGGGGAATGTCGGCTACCACAATATCCATGACCACACTTTTCATAGGCAGCTGAAACAGGGAAACCGCCAGGTCTTTGATGACTCCTAGGCACTGCACTCTCCTTGAATCGAAGGAATATAAATCATGATAAGTTCTCATCACCTCCAGTCCCAATTCTTCCATGACTATTTTTGGCATAAGGTTATGGGAAGCCCCTGAGTCCATGAGGCAGTTATGCATCACTTTATCATGGATGTTCAGGGATGTGTAGAAGGGGGGGGGATGAGTCATCTCTGTCTTCTACCATGGGACCTAGGATGACGGCTGGTTTCTCATCTTGAAGGTTCACTGAGTCAGAGGGAGGCTGAGGGGACTCAAAATGTAGTAGCTTAGAGAGGGATCGTTTAAAATCTTCATTTTTAATCAACTCAGAGATGGGGACAGGGATCCTGATCTTTTGAATTTCATGCTCAAAATTAAAAGGGGAAGTGGGATTAGGAGCTTCCCTTACCTCAGCGGCAGGTTCTTTGGCTGCTGGCAAAGCACTCTGAGCTCTCTTTTCTTTAGTTGTGGTTGCTGCAACTTTAGTAGGCTTATTTGCTATGATGGGCTGGTCTTGGCTATCAAAGTCTCCTTCTTTCTTTCTTGACCTGAGATTGTATCTGTTAGAGGGTTGTCCGGCCATTTCTCCCTTTCCTAATTCATGGATCTGAATGTTCATCAGGGATTTTTCATATGCAGACTAAGTCAAATGGGGAAAATGAGGAGCTTCCTCAACACAATGAATTTCAGGGTCGAATTCGTCTATGTCCTCTCCTTCCTCATGAGTAACCAGGTTATTTTGGAGAGGGGTTTGAATGCTTTGATCCTCTCTGTCCTTTTCCCTTTGTTCCCTTGGGAAGGCCTATTGTCCATTGTTATTAGGTCTCCTGAAACCTCTGTTATCGGTATTATGAGGATTTCTGTACATGGGCTTCCCTTCAAATTCCAACCTTTCTATCTTGGCAGGAAGCGATTTTAGTTTTCTAGCTGTCTCATCTGTCTGATGGGGCAGGGGAGAGGAACCAGATGGGGAGGCTTCGGGCCTGCTCTTGGATATGTTTCTACCAGCAACATTCCTGAGTCGTTCAACAACCAATATGTTAGATTCTACTTCCACGGCTGCATCCTGCATGAGGGCCAGGGTAGTGGCTCTTCTCTCTCTCAGCAGTAGGCAAAAATCAGGATCAAAAGCGCTGGAGTAAGTGATCTTTGCAGAAGCTTCAGAGGGATTTATCTTGACAGGGATTCTGTTGTACATTTTATTAAATCTCTTGGAGAAGTTGGAGACAAACTCTCCTTCCTTTCTCTTCAACGACCCAAACTCTGTCATGTAATACATGAAATCATTTTTATCTCCCCATTGCCTCAAAAAGGCATGGTCTAGTTCTTCGATCCCATCAATAGATCCAGGAGGCAGGGCCTTGAACCANCATACATGAATGTCCCCCAAGGAGTGGTGAAGGCTGTTTTTTCCCTGTCCTCAGGTATGAATGATATCTGATTGTAACCAGAGAAACCATCAATCATGGATATCCTGGATGCACCCGTGACCTTCTGCAATATGTGTTCCATGTTGGGCAGGGGATAATTGTCTTTCTTTGAGCTTCTATTCAGGTTCCTAAAATCGAAACAAATCCTGATTTCCCCGCTTTTCTTCCTTACTGGGACCAAATTAGCCACCCACTCAGAATACCTCAATGGGACAATGATTCGGGCATCTAACAATTTCTTCACTTCTTTCTCCATGACAGGTAGCAACATGGGATTTATCTGTCTCAGCTTCTACCTGAATGGTTTAGCTTCTTCTTTGAGTGGGATCTTGTGCTCAATGACAGACGTGTCATACATCTTAAGGTCTTCGTAGGTCCATGCAAACACATCAGCAAACTCTCTCAGCAACGCCGTGTACTCGACCTTCTGTTCTCTGGTCAAACTACTTGATAGTTTGACAAACTTGGGCTCCTCCGTTGTGCCAATGTTGCATTCGGTTGTCTCGACATCTTCATTTGAGACCCTTCCCTTTACAGGCACATCATTCCCATTGAACAATCTTTCTAAAGGGACAAGTCCTCTAGGAATGTGATTGTTGGGCAGCTGAATGATCTGATGATTAGCAATTTTAGTTACAAAATCCTCAGGGCAAGGGATGCCTTCCAGGTCGAGATCCTGGTCAATATGCAAAGTTGAAAATTCGTCCACTAATTGGAGAAACCTTTCGAGTTCAGAATCATCCTCGAACAGCTTCCAATGCTTGACATTGTCCGGCACCGAGGGCCTATATCTTATATCAACATCATTTTTTACCATAGGCGGCAGAGGAATTTTGAGCAAACTAGCTGAAACAGCTAAAGAATCGGTCAAAGTATTTTCTCTCCTCGGAATGAAAGAAATGTTCAAAGCCAAGAAGAAATTATCAATAAGGTCCCATACTTCATTCCGATAATTTCTAAGTCGGGGATTATGGTCACGATAAGCATTCCTTACCTGCTGAATAATCAACTCAACATCTCCAAATATTTATATTTCTTCAATTCCCATTTCCTTTGCAGCCCTCATACCCAGAACAAGGGCTTCATACTCTACCATGTTGTTGGTGGCTTCGAACTCCAGCTTATATGACAGGGACACGACTTCCTGACATGGTGATATGAAAACCACTCCAGCGCCAGCGCCTTCGCTAGAAGAAGCTCCGTAAAAAAAAATCTTCCACACAGAAGAGCTTTGAGGGGAAATCAGATGATCAGGGCTGGGATGTTTTTTGATGATTAAAGAGCTTTCAGGGGCATCGGTAAGCTGCAACAAACTATACCCCAAGTCGGTGTCAAGTGCAAAGATGGGGTGATTGGTAGGGTCCGCTTCATCATTGACAATATAGGCCAACTGGGCTTCTCTATATAATCCCCTTTGTTCCCCTCCGAAGATCGGAATGGTGGCATATGTAAGATCCATCTGTAGTGTCCCTCCAAGTTTTTTGATCCACGATCTAGACAACAACACACTGAATTTGGGGGGAATGTCGGCTACCAAAATATCCATAACCACACTTTTCATAGGAAGCTGAAACAGGGAAACCGCCAGGTCTTTGATGACTCCTAGGCACTACACTCTCCTTGAATCGAAGGAATATAAATCATGATAAGTTCTCGTCACCTCAAATCCCAATTCTTCCATGACTAATTTTGGCATAAGGTTATGGGAAACCCCTGAATCCATGAGGCAGTTATGCAACACTTTATCATGGATGTTCAGGGATGTGTAGAAGGGGGGGGATGAGTCATCTCTGTCTTCTACCATGGGACCTAGGATGACGGCTAGTTTCTCATCTTGAAGGTTCACTGAGTCAGAGGGAGGCTGAGGGGACTCAGAGTGTAGCAGCTTAGAGAGGGATCGTTTAAAATCTTCATTCTTAATCATCTCAGAGATGGGGACTGGGATCCTTATCTTTTGAATTTCATGCTCAAAATTAAAAGGGGAAATGGGCTTAGGAGCTTCCCTTACCTCAGTGGCAGGTTCTTTGGCTGCTGGCAAAGCACTCTAAGTTCTCTTTTCTTTAGTTGTGGTTGCTGCAACTTTAGTATGCTTATCTGCTATGAGGGGCTAGTCTTGGCTATCAAAGTCTCCTTCTTTCTTTCTCGACCTGAGATTGTATCTGTTAGAGGGTTGTCCGACCCTTTCTCCCTTTCCTAATTCATGGATCTGAATGTTCATCAGGGATTTTTAATATGCAAACTGAGTCAAATGGGGAAAAGGAGGAGCTTCCTCAACACAGTGAATTTCAGGGTCGAATTCGTCTATCTCCTCTCCTTCCACATGAGTAACCGGGTTATTTTAGAGAGGGGTTTGAATTCTTTGATCCTCTCTGTCCTTTTCCCTTTGTTCTCTTGGGAAGGCCTGTGGTCCATTATTATTAGGTCTCCTAAAACCTCTATTATCAGTATTCTGAGGATTTCTATACATGGGCTTCCCTTCTAATTCCAACCTTTCTATCTTGGCAGCAAGTGATTTTAGTGTTCTAGCTGTCTCATCTGTATGATGGGGCAGGGGAGAGGAACTGGATGGGGAGGCTTTAGGCCTGTTCTTGCATATGTTTCTACCAGCAGCGTTCCTGAGTCGGTCAACAGCCAGTATGTTAGATTCTACTTCCATGGCTGCATCCTGCATGAGGGCCAGGGTAGTGGCTCTTCTCTCTCTCAGCAGTAGGCATAAATCAGGATCAAAAGCGCTGGAGTAAGTGATCTTTGCAGAAGCTTCAGAGGGATTTATCTCGGTAGGGATTCTGTTGTACATTTTATTAAATCTCTTGGAGAAGTCGGAGACAAACTCTCCTTCCTTTCTATTCAATGACCCAAACTCTGTCATGTAATACATGAAATCCTTTTTATCTCCCCATTGCCTCAAAAAGGCATTGTCTAGTGCTTCGATCCCATCAATAGATCCAGGAGGCAGGGCCTTGAACCATTTTCTAGCCTCTCCTTGGAGACTGTGGACAAAAATTCTCATCCATATGTCTGCATGCATGATGACATTGTCATCTATGAAACTGTAAAAGGCTTCTAGGTGCTCATCCGCAGTTATGTCCCCCTCACCCGTGAATTTGGGTAGTTGCTTGAGGTAACCATCTGCCGGGAGGGCGTTGAGGGGATGAGGTAACACAAGGGGAACATACCTAGTAGCTATAATAGATTCCATCCTGGTCATAGGGGGATTAGCACCAGCCATAGGAATATTAGGTGGCGAAGAACTTGGAGGAGAAGGAGTTTGCGATGGGGCTACTGGGAATGAGTCCCAAAGTGGAGTGGGAAACAAACGGGGATTGGAGGAAAAGGATAACGAGCTCAAGTCAGCGGGTGCTCCTCTTCGGGCATGAGTGGGAAAATCCTCTGCAGTCACGGGTCTTCGCCGATAAACAACTTCAAAGGAGAGGGGAGTGACAAGGATTTCTCCCTCTAGTCCCAAACCAGGAGGGGAAAAATCAGCAGGAACACTCCCAAAATTCAAGAAACGGGAAACCTCCGAAGGAGGTCTATCAAGAAACTGAGGAGGAGAAAAAGGAGCTCTTATAGAAGGAAAAGGCGAATTACCTGTTTCGGCGGTGGAAGCTTCTCCTTCAGAGGCCTTTCCTTTTTTGAGAACCACCTTCGGTTCAGTTATAGGTGTAGCTAGAGGCAGTTGTGGATGTGACCACGTATGTNGAACTTGGAGGAGAAGGAGTTTGCGATGGGGCTACTAGGAATGAGTCCCGAAGTGGAGTGGGAAACAGACAGAGATTTGAGGAAAAGGCTAATGAGCTCAAGTCAGTGGGTACTCCCCTTCGGGCAGGAGTGGGAAAATCCTCTGCAGGCATGGGTCTTCATTGATAAACATCTTCAAAGGAGAGGGGAGTGACAAGGATTTGTCCCTCTAGTCCCAGACTAGGAGGGGAAAACTCAGCAGGAACACTCCCAAAATTCAGGAAACGGGAAACCTCCGAACAAGGTTTATCAAGAAACCGAGGAGGAGAAAAAGGAGCTCTTATAGAAGGAAAATGTGGATTACCTGTTTCGGCGGTGGAAGCTTCTCCTTCAGAGGCCTTTCCTTTTCTGAGAACCACCTTCGGATCAGTTACAGGTGTAGCTAGAGGTAGTTGTGGATGTGACCGCGTATGTCTGCCTCTGGAAGCCACAATTAAAACAACGAGTTCGCTCCAGTGGAGTCATCACAATGGAGTCACCAGGTGCACAACAAAAATCTCAATAGTTCTGATATCTGATGCACCTTCAGAATCAGCTAATCATTGTCGTTCAATCCCGGGGAAAATATTCAACTTCGTCCCCGGCAACGACGCCAGAAATGTTGGTGACGGAAGTCACTCCTGGATTGCTAGCAGGAGCAGAGCCCGACGCCCATCAGTTTTATGTCACGGTTTGTTTATAGATGGGTGATAAAATGGAGGGAAACTCAAAACGATAGCGTTCCAACTCTGAAACCAGGCCAGGTATACATGAGCAAGTGAGGTCTTGCGTAAACTTCAGACAGTAAGCTGTAGTAAGGGGTGAACAGGCAGAATAATTGTATGAGAGGAACACAAAGGTCTGTCATAAAAAACAAGTTTCTAACATGCCGAGGAAGAAGACGTCCAAATGCGATATCATCTTACACTCAAATGCAAAGGCTAGAGAATACAGCTATGCAACAATAAATCTTTTATCATAACATAACTGCAATAACTCGCGTGACTCAGTCAATCAAGAACTCTCTTAGCATGAGACGAAATTAGATGGGGTAAGAAAAAATGTCTGTCATAAAACAAGAAATATCATATACAGATGCATAAGCTGAAATCTAGAATAGAAGTTAAAACATTACAGTAGGGAGCTTTGCTCAACCATAGATGCCTTACAAATTACAAAGACTGAGTTTATATACTCAGAGAAAATTGCCTCATAGAGGCGTGCTCAGTCACCCAAGGCTTGGTGTCACTTCACTTCAGTCAAACTCGTACTGATATCTTCTTTTAAGCGTCATCTTAACCACGCATGGCTCCTGTAAGGAGAGTAGCTGAGCCATTAAGTGTCGGGCTAGCGTGCACAGACATCTTTGCTGAATTAAGGTCTTCGGCATGGCTTCTTTGAGAAAATCGATACAAAAGACCTCCTCGGGCAGACGGCTTGCCAGAACCTCCATTCCATCACTTAATGAATGAGAGGAAGTCTCAATCACCCCTGCCTGCCATCATATACTCCAGGTGAGAAACAATAAGGAGATCGGATCTGATGGCGCCTGGAGGCCACGATGATTCCCTCTGCAACTGAAATCGACACCTTGGCCTTCTTTACATAGCTATTTCCTTCCCCAAGCGACCATGGGCTATGACCACGTGTTGATTTCTAGTGCGTTGCTGGCATTCGCGAATGGGAAGGAACTGCTCCTACAAATTGAAATCGTGATGAAACACCGAGACGAATCAATCTGGTGCCACGCGTCCCTTTGAGATCTGACGGTCTGGAATTTTCCCGACGCCACGGTGGGCCTGGGTCCGAGAATCTCTCGATACCTCATGCATCAGAGAATAACGAAGCTGCTCTTTGCGTGCTGGAGTCGCAATGGGTGAAGTTCCGAGGTGGCTCTACTTGCTGCCAGGTGTCCCTTCTGGATGGATGACTCTGATCACCTCGGAAAGACTGTGGGCCCAAGTCCGAGATGTCTTCGGCACTTCGCGACTCACGCATCCTAACACCAACACTTCGGGACTTCTCGCGAAAAGATCCAGAGGCTTCATGCCACCTGTATTCCACTCGTCGACTCTGCTATGGCCCCCACTGCCTCCAACTGTCGGGATATCGCCTCTCACAATCTCGTGATCCCCGCACCCAAATTCTCGAACCTTTTTTTGCGAGGCCCCGATATGCGATCCCACATGCAGATCCAATGATTCTCCTCAATCCATATCCAACGTCCAATCACCTTCTCGCTTATTGTGTCTTCGTGACTTGAAAGACCCAATGCCTGGGCCTTTACTTTGCGAACTCCCGAGTTCACGAGATCATCGACCTTGGTTGATGTCGACGACACTTTGCCCGCTCGCTTGACCTGCTACTTGGAAAAACAAGATTCTCCCATGCTGCGCTTGATCACTTTGTGCAACTTGCAAACCCGAATGCTCTCGAGCCCATGACAAGAAATATCGCTAACAGGTGGGAGGATGTATCGCATTGCTCCTTCGTCCTTACATGGATTGGGGTTATTTTCCATGGATGGAATAAAGGTCGGCTATGGAACTGTAACTGAATTGATGGAGTATGTCAGAACATTATACAAATACAATCACTGGTTGATGTTGGTCCAATATATGCAAAGTATGCGGAGATACGGAGTTGCCACAAATTATATACAACTACTATATAACAATCAAAATAAAGGGGCAACTATGTATATTGATGGAAGGCCAAAATCTACTGGAAACATTGCGAGATTTATAAATAGTACACGACCAGTGGCAACAACTAAGAAACCAAATTTCATATTTGAGGCACACGAAGAAAATCGTATATTTGTATGTGCAACAAAAGCAATAGTTCCAGGTGAAGAGTTGTTGATCGATTACAAATTAAATCGAATAGATGGAGAGGGTGACTGTGGAAAGGCACCCACTTTGCCTCAGCAGGTAAATGTTAAATACACTAAAAACTTATTACTACAACAACTAAATTTCAGAAATTTCATTATTATTATTATTATTATTATTATTTTTATTTTTATTATTTATTTTTTTTTATTTTTTTTCTGTTATTACTGCAATATTTCATTTTCTTAATGTTACAGGTGAATTTCATAACTTTTATTGATTGATTTATTGTGCCAACATCTATCCAGGGTGACCGTGGTAGAAAATCACCCACTACATCTCTCCAGTGTGACCGTGGAAAGGCACCCACTGTGCCTCAACAGGTAAATGTTAAATATAGTAACAACTTATGACTACAACAACTAAATTTTTCAAATTTCATTAGTTTTTTTTTATATTACTCCAATATTTCATTTTTTAAATGTTACAGGCGAATTTCATAACTTTTGTTGATTGATTTATTGTGTCAACTTCTGTCCAGGGTGACCATGTCCAAGTTTCACCCGGTACATCTCTCCAGGGTGACCGTGAAAAGGAACTCGTAGTGCCTCACTAGGTAAATGTTAAATACATTAACAACTTATGACTACAACAACTAAATTTCTTAAATTTTGTTATCGTTTTTCTGATATTACTGCAATATTTCATTTTTTTAATGTTAGAGGTGAATTTCATAAATTTTGTTGATTGATTTATTGTGTCAACATCTGTCTAGGATCCCACAGAGGATATTGATGAGGACAAAATATATTATTCGACAAACCCAATGACAACTGTAATGAAGGCCTTGAAGAAGGCTAACATGGAATATCTAGGTTTGATTAGCAAAAGATCCCTGACACATGAGAAAAGGGAAATAATTGTAGAGCTACAAACTACAATAACTAATTTTGGGGTAAGTGGCATCTTTACATATTTTTATTAGCTATGACAATTTCATATTCGTTTTTTAGTTTTATATTTTGTATATGATCTGATAAAGAAAAGTTTTCTGTTTGTAGGAGTTTTTAAACCTCGTGCATGGGGAACCTGTCGATCCTACAACTTCTATAGGTAGCAGTGAGGGTCCAATGAAAAAAAAAGGTCGACATAGCAAAGTGCAAGTGAGGCTTTTTGAGCCTCTTGAGGTTCCCCTAGAATCCATTGATGAGCAGGGCGATTTTGACCAGCATGACATGTCGGAGCATGATGAGTCGTATCCTGGGACTCCACATGATGACTCTGGAGAGGAACATAGTGTAGGTGTACATGATCCTATTCTGCATGGAGAAGAACGAATTAAAAGCACCGGATCACTAGACGTCAGCTTTTTGGTGGATGACGCATGTGTTCCGATAAAGATTCAGAAGATTGCAGGTAATTGCCCCATTAATTGATTCATTTTTTTTCATGAAATTGAAATAGACATTTGTTTAGATTATTAATTGATTAATGGAAACGTGTTACTGCAGGAAACAATGTTGTCTATAGAAACTTACACGACAAAGCATTGGAGCTATTTGGCCCCACCATTTGCACACGGTGGAATGACCAAGATAGAAAAAAGAAAGATGATTTAATAGATCACATGGTAAAATTGTTCGGCAACACTTTCAACAAGAAAGTGGTTACAAAGTTGGCCGGCGAGAATTTAAAATACACTAGGGCCCAGTATATGGATAAATTGCAAATAGACCTCAAGCACGAGCACACTCCCATGATTCCCGAGAAAGAGTGGAAGGTGCTAATAGAGGACGCAAAGGAGAACTTGTTTAAAAAACAAGGATGACAACCACGAGCTGGTCAAGCAAGGTACAACACATGTCATATTATCAGTGAAATATGAGCATTTATGTTTTTCTTTCTTGTTTTAAGTAACAATTTCGATATCTATTTTTTTTCAAAAATTCCATATGTAGGCTACCAGACACATCCAAAGCAACAAAGGCCAGAGTGTAAAAACAAAACCAACATAAACTAGGCTAGGGTGGCTACGGAAAACTCAAAGCCCAAATAATAAGACTTAAATGATTAACTGTGGTTAATATTTATTTAACAGTAATGAACAAATATATGTTTTTGTTATTGGTATTTTTAATGGTGTTATGCATTGCAGTTAAATATGTTCGACACTGTTTCCACTGAGGAGGACCTAAAGCTTGGTTACAAACATGGTTTTAAAAGTGTGATTGAATATAGAAAATTCTTGGGCCAGACTCCTATCTCCCCAGCCACGTAGTTAAATCAAATGAATAGGTAAACCACATTATCATGCTTTTAAAGTCTATTCATATTTTATTATATCACCCTTAACTAAGTATTTATGTTTTTTTTCAAGCAACAGTGCTACTGCAGTAGTGAATCAAGTGGTATTCAACAAACACCGCGTCATACAAGGGTCCACATGTCCAGTGATAGTGTAGAGCAGAGTACCCATTCCAGTATGTATGCTTCATAATTAGAAATATTTACTGTAATTGTAGATATTTATTTCCTGACTTATACTTATATATTATCTTCTCAAAATTGAAGAGCATGTAGCTCAAGAGGGTGAAATGCGAGAGAAACCAAGTGAATAGGAAATTAACGCACCAACTTTCCCAGCTACAAAGATAGGTAAAGAGCAATAGTGTAATGTTAATCAAAACAATGAATTAGTTATTTCAATTATATTTCAACATATCGATATGATCATTTTCGTTGTTCCAGTTCACGACCCTGAACATATGCCAGCTAACCCTTCTCAGCGACGTACTAGAAGTATGGTACATGAGCGCACACAAAAAATAGAAGGATAGGGCACACAAAATACAATGTCCTTGGATGATGATGATGATATCCCAATTGTCAGTTTTATGAATGTAAAGAAACATAAATCAAATAAAAATTAGATGTATAATTTCATGACCTGTTTTTGGATCTTTATTGATGTTTATATGTTCATATGTTTTGATGAATATCCAAGTTATGATTTAATGTCTATATGTTTTCTATATAAAGAAAATCATTTGTTGGGTATGGGGAATTGAGAGCGATATGAGGGGGGGAGGGGCCATATGAGCTTCCACCTTCACATGGTTGGTTCTGTTCAGTAGATAATAACCTATTGTCGAAACAAAGAGAAGCTCATTAAGGTATGCGGCAACTTAATTTTTTTCTAGAGTATTTTACATAACTAAATGCATGCTTGTTTGCTTATTAATTATTTACTCATATACAAAATTTGTCTTTTATGATTCATGCAGGTCTTGGTGATGAAAATGCATCTCGTGAACAACTCTTATCAAGTTGTATGGGCTAATGGATCTAGCGAAAGAACAATGAAAAGGTAAGGGTTTTGACGTGTTTTTAAAAGTAGGCTTTATACTAGTAAAAGTTCACAATCCTCATGAATATGTAGATATTGATATGTATGCCTAGTTCCATGTGGTGTTTTGGTTTACTTGTATATATTTTAAATATAATTTTGGTTTACTTATAGTTTTTTTATAAAGAAGTATAACTATTTTAGAGAACCACCATATACAATGTCTTTATCCATATCCTCATTGTGGAAAATAAATTAGAAAATATCCCTCACTTCATTCATTTCCATAATCCTAACCTTATTTCTATCCCTAGTCCAAATCCTAGTTCCTATTAAACAATGCATGAAGCTAATTGTAATAATCTAGACCCCTCCTCTCATCCCACATGTTAGTGCAAGTATTATATGGCTCCAAAGAACACTACTACAAAATGCTTATTCTTATAATAATAATTCACATCCAAATGCTTGCACATAGATGAGAAATCCCTTGATGATCATAGGGTACACCAATATTTGGACACTTCTCCCCAACAGAAAATAGTCCCTATTACAAACTCTATTGAAAAAGATTCCTTATTACTCATAATGACGAATGGAATTTATTCCCCTCTCTAAGTCTCCATTTTACTCATAATTGTTAGATCAAAGACCAACTTGCCACTATAATCCTTGACAATTTATAACCAAAATAATCGCATTTTCCATCACTCATCACCCCTTTCCTTATCATTGGGGCTTTGTACAATAGGACATAACTCATCTTCTCATTAATAAATATCTAGGAGTCACCCTTGTCATAGGGATTTTTCAAGAGATTATTGAATGCTATGTATATCCCCTTGATTACTCTAATCTACTCTTGAACATATAATATGAACAACAATGAAATGTTTTATAAGATGTCCATTGTTCCTATTGGGAGTTGTTTTGGGCTAGCTTAGACTTCCCATTATCAACTCTAGCCACTTCTTACCTAGTAGCAACCAATATTGCTTAGTTATACCCTTGTCTTCTCCTTCTCCTAGTGTTCCATGCTCTCTTGCATACTCTTCCTCTTTTCCTAGTCATTCAAATGCTTAGGGAAAGTATTGCATCTCCTCCTTATCTTTTCTTCCTTACACCCCTTTTTCTCCATTTTTATTTGGTCATAATATCAATGCTCAAATGAAATTCTTTATAAGATTCTCATTGCAATACTTATCAACTCTATAAAGATGACAAAA
>JZKD02S1593788.1:0-10113 GCA_000966675.3 Picea glauca
TCACTGGATATCTGTGTTTTTCTTCATATCTCTGTGTTTATTGTATTCAATATGTTAATCAGTTCGTTCTGCTCCTAAATCTGGATCAAACAACGTCTAAAATCACTTTATGCTTTTGAAATTTGGTGTGTATGTAGATAAGTACCTCCTATACATAATATAAAAATTTCATCTTAAGATCCCAAGTATGAGTGTGTGCCAAGGAAAACATTGGAACACTATTATGTAGGATAGAAATCTAAAAAACTTGAAACTAAAATGGAACTAAACTAGAAATGTTTTCTAGTGGTGTAGGATTTCGAAAACCATAGTGATGCTCCTACATCATTTATGATTTTCCATTGTTTCTAGGAATATATTATAGTAATATGAAAAAATTGTGGTGCATGAGAGGAAGAAGGGCACCTAGACCATCAACAAGGATGGAAGAATATTCGAGCTACTAATAATGAAGAAAAATGGATTGAGAGATTTTTTACTCTTTCCAGCAATGAAGTTCTTGACTATAATAAAAGACTTAAACTTATTTCCAATATATTATTCACTATCCCCCGAGATATCAAACAACTTGGATATATAGGCCATAGGGAATGTCCTTGGAAATTTCTCCAATTTTTATTCATTTTTCCTTTAGTGTTCATTTATGATCATTTGTGTATATATGCCAATACAAATCAATTAATTGTATATTTTTTAAATGGGACTTTCCATGAGGTTAGTGAAACTGAGACATATTTGATTCCACCATCAAGGTTTAATATTTCATAGTGAAATTTTTCCCCCTTGTTGTTACACATCAAATTCTCACAGTACTAAGTGTGGATTTGTCACACTTTAGTGGGAGTAATGGCCCATAGAGCATTGAAAACCATTATCAATGATCCTTTCCAGTGTTCTAGGGAGCGTTGACCCCTATTCAACACCCTATTTGCCTCATTACAAGAGCATTGATCTCCTTCCTGGGCTAGTTTGGAGCTTATTTTTCCTCTGTTTTTTCAGACTTTTAGCTTAGATCTTTGCATTAAAGTATTTTATGCTTCTTATTGGATTTAATGGATTTCACTTAGGTAATTAGGTGATCTAATTATCTCTTTTGAGTTTCTATTTCTTTTCAAGTTGCCAAAGTGTGCATGTCTACTTTAGGCTAATTTAACCCTTTTTTTTGCGTACATGTCATTGTCAATTTGAATTCTTGATTATGAGAATTTTCAAGTGCCTTGTTTTACTTTTTGGAATCTAAGGTTTGGATTTAGGAATTGAAAATTATTGTGGTAAGCCTTTTATTCGAGTTCTCTTTCCTTAGATTAACCTTGATCCTATTTGATTTTAGAACTCATTGGTCTTATCACACTTTTGTGTTGGATTTCAATTACTCATTGATTGAATTTCACATCTTTCAAAATAGCTTTCTTTTGATTGAATTTTGATTTGTTTTGTGAACATTAGAAAGTTTAGATTTATTGTTTGCAAAAGACAAGAATTGAAAGCATATTTCTTAGGATCTTTTCAACCTTGTCCATTTGATTGCATGTTTATTTTCTTTAGTTTGGGTTTATTTGCAAGTGTCGTTGAATATTTTATTTTCTTTTTGAAAGTGCAAACAAAAGAGATTAGATTTTGAATTTTTTCATATAATTTGGAAACTTAAAGGGAAAGAAAACAAAAGGTTTTTCATTCTGCTTTTTGGGGTCTTGTTTTAGCACATGTTTTAAAGTTAAGCTTGTATTCATTTGAGATTTCAGAAATATTGATTGGATAGTTTGGAATTTAAGTGAAAATTGCATGGTAATGGGTGTTTATTTATATTAAAAGAAAAAAAGAACTCTTCTCCTTCTTGCAGATAGAGTTCATTGAAAAGGAGTGTTTTCATTTCATTATTTTTGCATTATATTGAAGTCGAGTCTCATCACATCATCAATTTCAATTTCATACACCCTTCTAAGTAAGAACAACCATTAATTATCAAACAATGCTCTAATAAAATCAATTAGACATCTTTGATTTATAACACACCAATAGTAGTCTAAGGGTAGGCACTCTGGATTAGGGTAAAGTGAGTTAATCATCCAAGGCTACTAAAAAAGACTGTAGAACACTAAAGAGTGAAAAAATCCAACTGTCGTGTAGGAATAGCAAGGAATCCCCTCTAACATAGGATCTAAACCCGAGGTCACATGCAGAAGAGAAATGAAGATTACCCCTCCAAATATTGACCTATTTGTAGTGGAAAGACTGTATATTAGGGGTTCTTTTTAATGTGTTATTGGTTCATTTGGTCTTGGTGCTTCATGAATCTAGAATCCATTCAAGGTCCTCAGGAGTATTATCGGTCCAGTTGTCTTCAGTCCTCTAGAATATCTTTGGACTTTGTTATCCTGACCATATGTTTGGTCTCGACTATTGATTGTACCCCCCTGGGGGATGAATGCGATTTGGTAACTCTAGTGACCTTTCCTAGGTATCTACAAAGGTGACTATGGGGGGATTCCCACAGTACCTAAGGTAGATGTCATATCACACTTTTAGTACCCTTGGAGGGATATCCCACGAAGCAAGGTTTTCTTTCACTGAGAAGGTTTGTTACATGGAGGTTTGGGTAAATGCTTCTCATATCTTCATTGATGGCTTGATATCCCATCTTCGGAAGATCCTTTTACCCACTATTTGTTTGGTTGATTACCTTTATATTTTTAAGGGTGTTTTATTTTAACATTCGTATTTTACCCTAGGTTGAATCATTTTTCTATGGAAACAATTATGGAGCCTACCAATCAAAGAACCCCTTTTCAAGGGGATCCTCATCATTTTCCTAGTTTTGGGAATATTGGTCCTCCTTACATTACTACTTTGAGTCTTCTCGTGTTCATTATAGGGTTACCGGTATGGTTTTTTTCCACTTCAACAATCCTAAATTCTCTTGGTGCTTCAAATCCAAAACCTCCATCCCAAGAACATCAAACTCATGTTGACTTTTTCCCTTCTTCGCTTGTTGCACCTTCTTCCCTTTCTCTTGTTGTTGGGAAATGCACCGCACTTACCTTTTCCCTCATATGGAAGAAGATTCAAAATTTTTGGAAGGAATTGCTATTTCCCTACAAAAACCTCCATCTTCTTCCCATGATCCTTCTCCCAACCATCGATTGGTTGATAAATTGGCCGGTACGATTCCATCCTCGGTTGAACATGATCTTCCTTTGGAGAGAAAAGTTAATGAAGTGGTAAGTCCGATTCAATCTTCAGTTGATCCCACTCTTCCCTTGGAGAGTGAAATGGATACATCTTAGGTTCTTCTGTCACTACAGATAACTCTAGGTATGGGGAAATTTCACTTGTTTCAACAAAACCCCCTCCAAGCACTGAGGTCATTTCCTTTGATTGGAATAGGATGAAAGTGCCTCGACTTCCTTCTTGCCTACCTTTCCAAATCATTGTGTAGGTTTGCGATATAAACATATGTCACTTGATTGTAGACGAAGGTTCTTGTGTTATCATTCTATCCTCGAACGCTTGGAAAGATATTGGTTCTCCCCAACTTATGTTGGTGACCCATCATCTGTGGGATTTTAATAGAAGATCTAGTGAACCTTTAGGGGTCCTTCCTCAGATTCCCATCACCTTAAGTGGGAAACGGATCCTTGTCAATGTTATGGTAGTCTAAGAACCCTTGGACTTTAATTTACTCCTTGGGCGGGACTATGCTTATAATATGAAAGTTGTCGTGTCCACACTCTTTTGAGTGATTAATTTTCTTCATAATGGAAACATTGTGACCATTTATTATATTTTGTTCCTTAGTCTTGATATTTGTATGCTAGCCAACCATCCGACTTCCATAAATTTTCCTTATATGCAAGTGATATCCCCCCCACCACAGGTTAATTACGTGGCATCATATTCCATGCCTTCAACTGTCGATGAGAAGAAAACTAGTTGTGTTCTCATTTTCTTTGGATTTAGATCTGGCGATTGACATGGTAACTCCCTCGCTACGGACATTGGATCTTGTTCTCCCCTTTGTTGATCAAAGTGAGTCTCTAGACATGTATTCCTTCCATCTGATGAAGACCTCTTGGAATCCATGGTCAAAGTTTATGAGAATAGTTCCCATTTCTATGTTAATCTCGTTAAAAAATGAATCAGAAGGTTTATGAACATAGTTCATGTTTCTATGTCAAGCTCATTAAAAAATGAATCAGGTGATCACAAGCATAGTTCGTTTCCTGTGTCAAGATCATTAAAAAATGAAATAGATAACCACTATCATAGTTCACTATCTCTTTCAAGAACATTAAAAATGAAACAGATTCCCCTTCAATTGACTCGAGTCTTTCACTAGATCTTGTAAATGTTGAGTCAAGTCTTTCCTTGGATCTTGTAAACATTGAGTCGAGTCTTTTGCTAGATATTGTAAATGTTGAGTTAATTCTTTCAATAGATCTCTTAACTGAACCTTCATTTCTTCCACATGTGTCAGTTGATCCTCTTTCTTCCTCCCCTTCTAGTGAAACATTTCTTCTTAGTATCCAGAAGTCTGATTGGGTACTAAAGAAGAGTCGACAAATGAAACAAATCTTAGGAGGCATCTCTCCATACTCTGGAAATAATGTTGGAGTTAAGACGCTATATTTTTCCAACCAATATGGGGGAACAATACCAACCTCTGGACATCATGTTGGGAAAAAACTCGTCGATGGGTATCACCCAAAGTACCAACCTCTGGATTCCACGTTGATGGGTATCATTTCGAGCACAGTTTCATCCTTTGTTTAAATATCGTTAAAACATGAAGCAAAATATGAGCACACTTCATCATTCTTCTAGCTCGTTAAACCACAAAGAGTTGTCTTTCGAGTGGTAGTTTACTCCTTTTTCGGCCTCATAAGACTAACTATGAAAAAGGTATATTCTAGTCAATCATGCCTATAAGAGTTCTCCCTTGTATGATTTAACACTTTTTTCGGGCTTGGGGGACTAAATTTATGAAAAAATAACATCCATGGAGTCATCTTTAAGATATTTTTAGACTCTCTAAATATGAAAATAATGTCAAGTTTTCCTTATTTTGACTTGTAAGACATGCATTGAAGGACCCATACATTATCGAACCCCTCCTTCTTCAGGTTCATTAAACACATGATGAGGGACTCATTGAATATGAGTTATATTGAGCATTTTTTATCTTCCTCAAGATCGTTAAAAAACAAATAGGTACTCGCCAATCATGGTGGGGGAAAAATTGAGGGAAGCAGGTCAAGTTTTTGGAAAGCATTATGACAGTTGTTATTCACGCTTAAACATGGCACCTATTTGTGTCTCATATTACAATTGGGTAATCAACTTATCTCTGAGTCATACCAATTCCATGAGTCCTCATACTCCTTCAAATCACCCGAAGAGTGCCCCGATGATCGTCGCACTATGTTTTGGTCTATATATTAGTTGAGTCAATACTGCTAAGTCATTTGTCGTGCCTCACAATGTTCAAGGGAATTTTCACTTCAAACCAACCACTCTACAATATTACCATGTTTTGTCCTCGTGTCAGTCCATACTCATTTAACCTATGATCTTACATCACTTTCCTATGTTTTTTTGTGTCGATGATGGGAGAAACATCATGGCCCTCCATTGATGAGTTTGTTCATGTTGTCTTCAACAAATTATCTAGGAATTAGACTTAGAAACTAATTAGTACCTTGTGACTTGCATGCCTCAATGAAAAGCCTCCTCACTTTCAACAGTAGGTTTACATCATTGACCTCTGATCGAATGATTCTACGAGTGTTCGAATTCAGCTTATTTGTTCACATTTGTTGGAATGTACTAGGGTACCTTGGGAGTCATTGTCATCATTGGTTATTTCCCTTGCACTTGTTAATGATATAAATTAATGACCGGTAATCAAGTGGTTTCTACCATGTTTGACATCAACACGTCTTCTCACATGGCTAAAATCGTACCATTTCGGGATCGGGACAAAGACCCTAGGAACCCATTTAGGAACTCACCTTTGTTATGCGCCTTCCCTTAGGTTGTGATGAAGATTATCTGAGTACTTAGAATATTTCTGTATAGTCATCATGCCAAAGATATCACTAATATGTATGTTGTCACATAGATCCACTTTGTATTGGTGTGTGGCTATGTTTTATTCATATTGTAGATCCACTATGTATTCTTTCGTGGCTATGACTTGATTGAGTCATGGAGTTATGGATCCACATTGTATTTTTTGTGGCCATATCCTTAGTCAGTGATTTCATGGATCCGCAATATATTGGTCGATGACCATACTTTGAGATATTTTATTCCGAGCCTAGGGATTCCTACCTCAGGCATGATACATATATACTATTTGATGTTTGCTTGCAGCTTCCACCTGTCTTTCCTATTTCAGTTCATTGATGCACATATTTTTGTAAAGTCTTTCAACCATCAACTTCTCTTATGACCTCACACTTTAGGGGGCATCTGTTACACATCAAATTTCCACACTATTGAGTGTCGATTTGTCACACTTTAGTGAGGGAGTAATTTTCATAATCCCTAGACATGTTAGGAGAGAAATTTATCATATGAAGGTCAAATAATATGTGCACATGTATTATTCATTGTTATTGAAAAAAAGGAAATTAGTTTAGTGTGAGAATCCACCTCACATTTAGTTTCTTAATCTCAAGAAGAAGTTGAGAATATCATGGATGGTTGAGAGATTTTCTCAAACAAATATCCTAATTTTATGGATCTTGAGAGATATTTCCTCCCTAAAATCCTTGAGAGGTATTTTCTCCCTAAACATCCTTGAGAGATATTTTCTCCCTAAAAATCTTGGAGATCCTAATTTAGTGGATCTAGTGAGTGATTTCCTCCATGGTTGTTAAGCCTCCAAATCCTATATAATGAGGGAATTCCAAGGTGAAAGGGGGAGAGGAGAAAGTGTGTATATGATACTTATGATATTAAGAGAAACAACTTTAGAGTGCATTCAAGGACTGGATTAGAATCTTGGAGGAATGCTAGCACAACAAGGTTGTAAGTTCCCATGTTTTCATAATACATAACTTGGCCTATTTACTTCATATTGTTGTTTGCACATGTATGTCTATATAGATATATATATGTTCTTGTCTAATAATATATTTTAGAAGTATAAGGTATCGTTTTTTTCCTTGCATACATTCTTCATCATGATAGGAGCTTGGACAACAAGGCCAAAGATTGAAGAACGACAAGGACAACCGTCGAAGAAGGAATAAGTTACATCCCTTTCTTCTATCTTCTCTACCTATAGACATAAACAATATATCTAAAGGAATGTTAGTGTCCATTTTTTTGTTTTTTCTGTCTTAGATAATACGGGTCTAGATATCCAAGGTATATTTCACTTGTCCGTGGGGGAAATATTATGTAACACTTGTGCCTTTTCTTATGCATGTACTTGAGCTTACCTCTATAGATGACCGAAGTGCAAGTCATCGGAAAATGTCAATAGTGTTGGAGAGAGTCAACTTAGATCAAAGAAATAGAGAATTGATAGTATGCATATTGTAATCTATAAATGCAATCATACTCTAGTTAATGAAAATAAGTAGACCATTTCCCATATACTATGAATTTGGTTGTGTTATATTGTCTAAATGTTAAATATTATTCAATTACGATTGTAAAAATGTGTCTAATAAAATACACCCTAACAAAATCATTTTATAATGAACATACAAATATTGGGTGACTAGGAATACCACACCACAAACTACACCATTTGGCATTAGAGTGAGGTTGGGAGATATAAGAGAGGGAATTGAATTAGAGGGAGGCTTAGAGAAGAAAATGATGGGGATAAAAGGTCAGTGAATGATAGTGAATAGGGAGTTATAAGTGTTAAGATAAATCTAGAGGACTTGGAGAACAAACAATGAAGTATGAAATCCAAAGAGGGTGTCTCAGAGCCATAACAAGAAGATGAAGAAATTCAATTTGAAGGTGGAGATGTTGCAATACAACTTGTAAGGTTGTTGAAGGATACAAGGGAGAAAATTTTGAAGTTTCTTTTTATGGTAAAATTTGGAAGGTAGAAGAATTAATAGACTACCTCAATGAAATGTAGATATATTTCAAGTTTTAGAGATGGGAAGACACTACAAGGATAAAGTTTGTAAGTACCAAAATGAATTGGCACAATACATTTTGATGGGATTTTGTATAATATAAGGATATTCATATGGGAAAATAGAAGATATAGAGTTGGAGCAAGATGATCATGAATTTATGGGAGAAATTATTGTCTATTGGTTATAAGAAAACATTGTTTGGGAAGTTATATAATTTGTGACAAAAGAAATAAAAGTGTTCATGAGTACATGTAGGAATTTAGTATAGGAGTAATACAAAATGCATTTAGTATATGTGTAATATAAATTGGTTCTAAAGTTATAGGAGACATTAGTATGCAACATCATTAACAAGAATTTTGGTTGTAATAGAGGTGTTAAAGGTAGAGGAAGAGGTCACAATTCCACACAAAATGTGGAATGTGATGTATGTAATAACCCCGATGGATTGTATAGGGTTCAATTGTCTATGTAAATGGTAGGTCATCGAGGTAGGCTCAACCTACATGGGTAATGAGTGAGAACTTGTATATGTAAGAGGTCAATAGAGTAATATACAAATTTGATTTATGTTTTTGATATATGTATGTATGTATGGCCCAATGGATTATCTCAATCAATATTCAACAATGTTGTTGGGAATTTGGCTAGTTAGGTCCTAGCAAGTCCCCATATTGAATCCCCCTATGTTAGGCACACTAGTATACATACCCAAAGGTTTTCCTCAGAATATGTGTGTGTGTGTGTGTGTGTGTGTGTGAGAGAGAGAGAGAGAGAGAGAGTATGTGTGTTGTTTGACATTTTTTTCCCTAGTATATAAATAGTTATTATGTAACTCATAACTATTGTACTTTTGGAAATTTTCATCCATGCTAATATTTGGTGTGCATACTTTCTTATTATTTATGTTCATTAAAAGGAAGATGTGAACAATGAGAGGAATAATAAGAAAAGGAAATTGTGTGATGAGTAGATTTCATGGGATTTATAAAGGACGAGGAAGAGGAAATGGTGGCTATCAATGAAAGATACATTGTTATACATGTGGAGAATAGGGAAAAAAGTTATTTTATTTTTCACGTGGAAATAATGTGAATGCCAATGAGAAAAGAACACAATTATCATATAGGGAGAGATGTTAGAGGATCAATTATTAGTCATGATAAAGAGGTTTTGGAGGACCAATTTATGGCCATGGTAGAGATATGTGGTAGGATTTAGTAATAGTGGCATTCGTAATAGAGAATTGGAAAGAAAGGACATTGAAAAAAAGGATGATCAACTAAATGTGTAGTAAAAGCACTTAAGGAAGATCAATGGAAGAGAAACAATACCTTTAGGAAAAAGTATAATTCTAGAGTTAGTATTGTAAATTCATCGTTAACAATGTTATTTCTAAAATATGGTTGTAACTGAGATGGTACAAAAATTGGGTTTAACAAAAAAATAATCCATAACCAGATAGATTATTTAGTTTCAAAACAACTATGTAGTGATGATGACATATCATTGCAAGGTATCATTCAATATAGGAGAATAGAATTATGATATTATATGTGATGTCATTCATACTGATTAATGTAGAAATTGTTGCAATCAATATCACACAATGGAAGTTGATAAAAAAAAATCACATAATTCAAAGAGATTATACATGGGAATCAACGACAAGAAACTTAGTCTTTATGAATTCACTCAAAATACATAAATAATAAATTACTTACATTCACAAAACCATCAACATCTCTAGGTTCTACACATACTCATTTTACATGATAATCTATGAGAGACATGTTGGCCCTTGACCAAGTTTTGGGAGATAGTTGGTCATGTTTGACCATTTTTGGGACTTCGACAGCCTGTCGAAGATGGAGCGCCAGACGAAGCGGAGATTGCAGAATCTAGGCCCACTTTTGGGTCCCTTTTGGTTTTTTGGGAATATCTAATGGGAAAGGGATGTCGGCCTGTGGGTTTACCCATGCTTAGGCCCACTTTTGTAATG